>JAOCPU010000047.1:0-295260 GCA_035772785.1 Phlebiopsis flavidoalba | reverse complement strand
CCTAAACCCTAAACCCTAAAACCCTAAACCCCTAAACCCTAAACCCTAAACCCTAAACCCTAAACACCCTAAACCCTAAACCCTAAACCCTAAACCCAAAAGCAAGAAGGTTATGCCATGAGCAGCAAGAGGCGAGCTAAAAGCCTCAATTGTATGATATAGGACAAGATCGTCTCTGGGTGCAGTGATTATAAATGATCTGGAGTAAGACAAGAAGAATTTCAGAATCCAAAACTTGAAACACAAATATTTCATAACTACTCATGCATGGCGTTTACAGCCGATTTGGGGTTGCATGTGATCAACGACAGCAGCAAGTAAGACCGTGTCCGCGAGGTCACTAGGTCTGGTTTTGGCCCAGACTGATGCATCTGTCTACAAGCCGATGACAGCGTTGAAAATTGCCAGGTCCTTGTTCACAGCTTTGAATTCTGTGGGCAGTAGTAACAAGGAAAAACCTCAGATCCATTCTGTAAACCTGTTAGCTTGATGGTCAAAGAGATTCTGCCCAGAGATCCCTACATGTGTCAGTATATTATACTTTTCGTAATCCCAGGCCCATAGTGAAACAAACCGACAAGATCTGAAATCTGATCTGCAAATCCCGCTTCTGCATCTCGTCAAGGATCTTCTCCTCCTGGTCATGCCCTCATCGTCAGTCAAGCACCTTCTCTGCTTGCCACACTTTGTGAACCCGGTGCTTCCTGCGGCGTACAACAACAATAACCGGCTCCTCAACTGCATCTCTTCAAGCCCTCTTCTCCGACGCCCATGCACCCTTATAAACCGGCTCCTGCAGTGTACCAACCGCCTCTTGCATTGCACTAACCGTCTCCTACACCTCCTTCTGCGACTGCTCAACCTGATTATGAGTCTCCAATGTTTAGCCCTACAAGCAGATCGCTCTTTTTACTCTCCTAGCATAGATCTTCCAGCCTCACATATTACTACTCCAGTCCTCCTCTGCATTTTGCCAATCTTCTGCTGCAAACTTTTGAACCCCCTTCTAACTGCACCCCTCTGCTACAGCCCCCAAGCCCCGCCTTCCAGCCAACCCCGGCTCAACGCGGTCGCATGATTCCTAGCCAGTTGGTAATATATTGGGCAAGTTTCTCCTGAAGCTCCTTTACAACGCAATCCCTGGATTCGCTTCCCCAACCTGCAAATGCAGAGGCTTCAGCCTTTTGAATTCAATGCAGGGCCAAAGCGCAGGCAATGACATGGTAAAGCGCATTATCCTTGCCTTTGCCACTGCTCGACTAAATATACTCTTCCCAGCCTGTCATCTATCAAGCTACCCCACCCCTCCCCCCCCCTTTTTTTCGACTGACTAACATATATCCTTGCCAAAGATGGAATGCTTTGCCCAAATCTGGATGATACAGAGGGTGCCGTGGAGAGAATCATGTAGAGTGCTATGGGGTGAACCTATCTTAGAAGCCCCCCTTGGGACAAAGAAGCACGGACTGAAAATGTGGGAGGCAGAGGCAAAAGTACGGCCAATGGCCACCTGCAGAGTTGGAGATCCCTATTCTTTCCTTTGACCCTTCTGACCGAATCAGATACCGTACACAGGCCTTTGAGCTTCTCAAAAATGCCTGAATCAGAATATATCTTCGTTTCCCCATATAAAATAACCCTGTGCATATATGGATGTATATGCGCCATAAACATGGAACAATTTCCTGAATGCCAAAAATTATACACGCTACTTGGCTAAGCTTGTATCTAAGATTAGAAAGTGGTAAGAGAGAAAGCTGAATCAAGCAGACTCAAAACCGATTTCACTTCCTCATCCACCTTGCCATCTAGCAACTTTTCAAATGTATCCAATACATTGCTGCGTAACAAGGGGTCCTCTAACAGCTCCACAAGTGGCTGCTTGGGCACACCAGCTAATCCCTGTTTGCTCTGTTGCCGTCCATAATCTAATAACAGGGCATTATAAAGCCTCTGTATTTCCACAAAGTATTTTCCTGAAATTGCCTATATTCTGCAAATGAACAAGGGCCTGCTTAATTGCTCGTAGGACATATCTTGTTATGCTCAATCAAGCGCAATATGAAGCTGGATGAATACCACTTCCCACTTGGCCAAGCTCTCCAAAAGCTTATCGCCAAGAATTTGTGCTTCACATACTTGCTCTGCGGACTGCACAAAAATTGCGTCATTTCCTCATGAGTAAGGTGCAGTGGCACAAATATAGAGGCCCCAGCTTCCGTAATAGACTGGTCTCTGGGAAAAGGAGTTGATCATACATATAGCTTTACAACTTGTAGTGAATATGTAAGGCAGAAATATACAGATTGTCTGGCTGACCAGGACGCATGTTGGAGCTACTAAGGGGGGCGATCTTCAGATTGCCAATGCCGCAAATATCTTGAGCATTTTCGGAAGGGTTTAGGGTTTAAGGGGGGAGTCAACATAAGCGAAGCGAGCGGCGACGTGTTGCTGATAAAGATACGAGAGGGACTGCGAAGGTGAGTGCTACTACTATAGCACCTGCAGCTTTCGACTTGAGTCTCATCAGCGCAGTCCACTAGGCATATATATCCGTTGCACTGCTGACACACAATAGTGTGTCAGCGGGGAGCGGAGGCCGAAGGTCTCTGCTCCATAAGAGTCTATATATATATTACGGAACGGAAGGAGGCCTCATTCCGCGCTTTGAAGTGCAAAATCTGATGGCAATCCTCACTTAGTTATCAAAGCACGGCCCAAATATGGGCAATTTGATTTGAAGCACAGCTGACCAATTAAAGTGTGACCCAATATGGGCAATTTGATTTGAAGCACAGCTGACTAATTGAAGCGCAGCCTAATTAGGTTAACATATCACCTATGTACACTATTAACTGGTTAAGCTAAAACTTCTGAACAAAGACAATATCCATAGCACTGACAATAGAGTCATTGAAGAGCATTCAAAAGAGAGAAATACATATTTAAATGAATTATAAATCGAATTGTTTAATTATTTTATAAGAGGTCTCACCTTCTGCGATAATAATATTTAAATGAATATCAAATGAATTGTTTAATCATTTTACAGATTGAGAAAGGGCTTTCCTCCATTTTAATAATATTTAAATAAGTTGTTAATAAATTATATATTGATTTTGACATGAACAAAAAGTTCTTTTCAATGCCATAACTGGCCGTATTCTTGCAGTTGTAGTTATTATTGATATTTGTAAAGCTGGGGAGCTTCACTTCAAGAACCCTCTCCTTCAGCGCGCTGATGTAGTGCGCAGAGACTGAGAGGTACGGGTCGCCAACTACAAAAGAACATTGCTGACAAATGCAAGTATGTATTCTTACCTCTAGATATGTGCATCTGACTTACAGTGAACTAGCCCGTTGCAAAGTGTTGCAAGAAGTGCAGCTTCCTATTTTCTGCTCTTGCCAGAAGACACAAGGAGGCCACAGCCACCGCCACTGCGATCACCAATGAACTACGTGTTTTCGTGGACAAAAAGGCAGCCGCCAAATGTATGGTATATGTTTGTGTGCCAAGGCTTTGCGACAAGAGCACTTGAATAAGCGAGGTCCAAGGCTGGGGTCACTTCTCTATATTCACCTCCTAAGATCCGTTCTCCCTGTTTCTTCTGCGACATGGATATGCAGACTGTGCTCGGATTTACCACTTCCTTAGGGGCTACTTTCTACATAGTGCGTATCGCACTTGGTTCAATATTCTTGAATTTCAAAACTGGTGCGGAGGAGGTCTCAAGACTAGAGACCATATATTCCGGACCTGCCTACTCTGGATCAGGTTTTCCGACATTCCGCAGAGTGAGCAAAATCCTGCACAAAAAGAATTGCCTAGTAGTGAGGTAACAACAGCACCGGATACGGCACACTTGTTTTTTCGTCTCAGTCCCTATGTGGCCACGTTCAAATAGGACGCTGCAATTGAAGCTGCGAGATTAGCCCAAGTGAAAGGTGGCAAATGAAGCGTTGAGTACAGGCGGGTGGAAGTAATGAGCATTCTCCACATGCAAGCATGATATGCATTGATAGAATGGTGTCCAAATACATGCCTAGAAGACCTCGCCAAGGTACAGGATATGAAGAGCATTGTGAGGAGATTGGTTAAGTTACTAGCAGCGTCGGACACGGGTATCAGATAATTGAACAGGACTATTGTAAAGGCAACCAATATGCTTGGTATAGGATGAGAAATGGCTTCGGTAGATACTAGCTGCTCATATACTGTTAGGTACGCAGGATAATACGGAGAATTTTCATTTCAAAATTTCATTTCAAAAATTGCATTAACATGTTGCAACGCAGCAGCGCTGACATCTGACAAGTAAGCACAAGACCATGAGTCTATATGAGATTGGCTCACAAGGGCTACTAGCGAGTATCAAGCGCGCAACACTTGTCAGACTTCAACATTGTTCAACATTCAACGTCTCTCAACTTACCACTTCAAAAATGATGCGGCACATACAATCTGACAACTCAGGCATACAAGGTATGCGCCATCATTGGTGTAATACCAAATAATCATATAAGTTGACACGCACACAAAACATTTCATGCTATATATATATGGCAGTACACTCAGTCATTTCAACAACCATTTCTGAGTCCGTTTAAGTTTTTGAGCTGCCAGTGAAGAAATATACTCACAAAGCCCACCAGAAGAGACAGTGCATAACAATTGTCCCACACTGTGGCATACCACCCCAATTTCTTCGTTGACTTTACCCGGCTCCGCCTTCACATACAAAGACACAGTTGTATTTATCCTGGAGCCAGTCATCAGAGAAAATCCATGTCAATAATTACTGTTTTTAAACCAATGAACTCCTAGAAAATATAATTAACTAAGTAACAATAATAACAATGGTCCACTTTGTTATACAGTTTATGACTATTTTCTGGCTGTTTCCTGGCTATTTTCTGGCTGTTTCCTATTATTTTCTAGCTATTTCTTGACTGTTTCTTGGCAGTTTTGATATTTCCTAGGTGTTTTCTGAGTATTTTGATATTTTCTGATTCATCCATTATAACATTATATCTTTTGGAATATTATTGAAAAAATCGAAAAAATAGGCTAGACCCTTATTTTTACACATACTTCTTCTATACAGTTTCTACAATTCATTGGACTAATTACAGATAACTTTCCTTTGCCAGATTTGAACCAGCAACCTCAGCATGTGCTTTAGTAAACTAATGCACTAACTAGCTGAGCTACAAAGGAACAATGATTTTCTTTGCTCATTGATTATGACCTAGTATGTTGAGTCACATTACATTGTTTTTCACTTTAAATTATCATTTCAAGTTATTGAACAGATAATTATTATTTATGGAGTCATTATAAATTAGTCAAAAATGCGCAAAAAATCAAAATAGGCCTACTTACTATCATATGTTTACGTTTCCTGTAAACTGAAGATATTTTCATTTGAATAGGTTTATCTTTATATTAGTGTTTTAAATTTTTTTTACCTTGGCAAATCAAGATATAACCACAATAGTTATAAATATTCTGAGGGCCTAAATTAGTATGTTTGTTTACAGTCACCTATTACACCATATTATTATGCTTTAGTTATATTGAATATTAATATCACAGCTATTTTGCAATTTGACTGTTCAAATAAGTAAAGTGGCTGTATAGTGGCAATATACATTTGTAATGTATAATATGGATTGAAATACAATAGATTAGAGTTTCATATACTATATATCATATAATAAGTATTTAGAGTATATATACAATTGAATAAATAATAAACTATAAAAAAAACACTAATATGAATATCAGTCTGTCATTAGATGAATTTTGCTCTGTTAGATTTTGACCAAATGAAATAACAGCTGGAAACCCAAATAACTCAGCAATAATATATAAAGAATATGAAAATGCACTTATAATACCAGTAATCCTTGAATGGCCAAGTAATGAACGGAAATACAAATAACAGGTTAATAACAGGCCATTAACAGGCAAACAAAGCATTAATGAGAGAAAACTATATAACAAAACAGTAATTAGATCAAGGACAGTACTTAGATAATAGGCAGAAAATACAAGAAATAGATAGAAAACAGCCAAGTAATGAATTAACAATAATTATTGACAGAATTTTCTTTGATACAGAAGACAAGGCCGTCATGTGACAGAGAGAGGCCTTGAGCTGTATACTGGTATTGGTCTAGCACATGCCTCCCAATTCTATGGCGGGCAAGCATCTCTCCAAAGCATACATTGTCAGCCTCTGTATGTGCTCTCACTGTAATTCTTTACTTGCTTATTTACTTTGTGATAGTTCTGGACCCACAAATCTATTTCCAGTGGTTTGACAATCATTGGTCTGACAAAAAGAAACAAGAAGTGGTGGATGTTATTCTGGCCAAGGTGAGTCCTTTATTGTAGAATGTCTTCCATAATATTAACAAGTTCAAGATGGAACATTACGCCATCATCCTTTGGGCCAGTCTGCCTGCTGTGGCCAACCCTAGTGTTGTTGCACCTCCTCTTGCTGTCCGCCAATGCATCATAGACCATCTACCACAATCCATATTGTTTAATGCCTTAAGTAAAGAGATGGTGTTGTTTAATGGCTTGAGATTACAAGACAGACCTCTTGCCAAGCCTGAAACAAAACTCGCTCTCAGCAAGGGCCAAGTTTGAAGACTACGCTCATATAATGCTCAGATCTCATAGGGAAAGTCAGCTTGAGCTGCTGAGTATCAAATACTGGCACGTACGTATTTATATCATCACTTTACTGACAAACAGTATATTAAGGGGACCACAGATAATGAAAGCTAGGCTCCCAATCCTGTATACCATGTTTGGGAACTATATGTCCATCTAGGTGATCAATATACCTGCTGAAAATATGCGAGTCTTTTCAGCTGATCTCAAAGCATTTAACTCCAGCATCAGGAAGGGCTTAGGCCTTTTGGACTCCTAGGCTGACCTGCTAGATTTTGCATGTGCATATTGGGTCTCCAAACAAATCTTAACATTGTTCACTTCTGATGCTGACTATCTGAGCGGTCTTCAGTCTGAATTGATGCCACAAGCTAGACGGCGGTTGATAAGACAATAGTCACTATTGTCTCAAAGCAGGGTGAGACCAGCACAAAGGTGGACCCAAGTGTTGACACAGCGGCAGGCAACAACATTGACAAAATGAAAACCCCATGCAATAATTGACACCACCAGTAAGCTACGTCCAAGCACTCAGTGCATCCAAACATTTACACCTTAACCAGACTGTCACTCAATTCCCACTCATCCAATACTGTGTTTTGGTACTTGTACCCGTATCACAATATATCAAATGAATATAATGTGTTACATAAAATCACCAGACTGAACACTGGCTTGCCACGAGACAAGGTAAAGTCTTGTGTCAAACAAAGCTGTGATATTCTAGCAATATTGGAACAGAGAATAATGCCCTCTAAGTCTGATTAATATTAAGCTACTCTTATGGGCCAATGTTTGACATTTCTGGCTACCACTACTGGAGTCCTGTATCAAACAAAGCTGTGATATCCTAGTGATATTGAAATAGAGGGTAAGTGTTTCTTCAAAAACTTGGAAAATGGAGAAATTGTCATTATTGTCAGCAGAACCAGTTTCTCAGTGGTGCTGCAATTTGCTCAGTTTTGAAAGCTACCACTTCTGCCAGTATAATTAGTGTGACAATTTTGGAGCCAGGCTAGAATTTAGCAGGTTTTCATTGATATATTGTAGCTTCTATATGTATTATGGAACAGAACTCTATAGACGACCATGCCTTGAGGCATAAAATCTGGTAGCAATCTTTGTTTAGTTAGTAAATCTTGGTAGCTAACTAATCAAAGTGTAAATAAATTCAGGCAATTTGGTTTAGACACAGCCAACTACTTAAAGTGCAGCCTAATATAGACAATTTAATTGGCAGTGCAGCTGATTAATTGAAATATAGCCTAATTAGGTTATAAAATTAATTATGTAGGCTATTAACAAGTAAAACTGATAATTTCAAATAAAGATTATATTTATAATACTAACAATATAATTATTGAAGAGCATTTAAAAAAGCAAAAAGAATATTAAAATAAATTATAAAATAAATTATTTAATTATTTTACAGAAAGCCTCTTACTATATAATCATATATATAAATGAGTTATTAAATAAGTTTCTTAATTGTTTTACAAAAGATCTTACTTTGGGAATCTTACTCTTTGCAATAGTAATATTTTAATGAATAATAAATAATATCAAATACAAATAGAGTATATAGAATATATATAGCTTGATTTGTGTTACTTCTTCTTGTTTTCAACTGTCACATTTTAATTTGGTGAAAATGAGTTGTAAACGATATATCCAGCTTTGGTTATAAAAACTAACTATATTATAAATTGCAAATACTGAAATTAGACTTCATTTATATTTGTGTCAAAATGATCTAGCTCCAAAAATACCATAGCTATTGCTTTGCTAATAGCTAGCTTGCTTTGGCATCTTCATACTAAAATGAGAGGCTACATATTCACATTGTATACATGCAATTTACAGTTTTTTTTGCCATTTCTGAAGTTTTACAGTTTATAAGCTATTATTCTCAAGTCCATCAAATTCAATTGCCCTATTTTGGTCTGCCATTATATATTAGCAATAGCTATAGATGAAAACCTGATATTATCAATAAATGATATAAGAAACTTCAAAATAGAGATTGCGCAGAAATCTTTTTAAACTGAAACTAGTTAATGGTCTATATAATTTTATAGTACATTGAAGCTATTTTTCAGAGATATTTTGTAAATATTTCCAAGTAAATGCCATTAATATCTTACATATGAATATTTTCAAAAAATTAAATCTATTCTAAAAGAGCTTTAATTGATTTTATACATAGTTACATATATCTTTAGCAGCTTTATATTTGAACATTAAAAGCTAAAGAAGCTACTAGGCTTGTATATATTTTTTTGTATTTTCCATAACTTTATATTCAATATTTATTTGAGAATTAGGAAAATTTCAATTTAAAAAAAACTATTAGGTCCATAGTAAATGATAATATTTTCAGATAAATTTATAGATATTAAAAATTAAAAGATTTTGAAGTAGGCCAGATATTGTAATTATTGTACATTATTAGTCCAAATAGAAATTACATATTGCAAAATGCACAAAACTGTTGGATATCATAAGTCACAAGCCTCTTTACTAATACGCGACACTATATTTTGTTTATTGCTAATCAGTTGGAGTGATCCATGTCTGCAGCGCAATGATAGCATATATTGCTATCTGCCCTGTATTATAGTTGCTAGACTTGCCGTTGCTATTGCTACTTTATTAGTGAATGTTACATTTATCACTATTTAGGTTGGTAAAATATAGTAGTAGTAAAATATAAAATATAGCTTTGACTGCACTTAGAACTGCATTGCCTAATCAGCTTGATTAGAATTTAGCTGCTGAATAGAAAATATGAGGCCTAAACTATTTATCATCTGATTTTTATATATTTTATTATTATAATAAAACCTATATGAATTTGCTTTATCATTTCTTTCAAGAGTCTATTGTATTAGCAAATAGCATTGATTGAGAAAAAATTATAATATTGCAATACTTAATTTCATGAATTTTGGAAATATTCTATAATATCAGAAATTGATATAGCATTTTGAAATAAAATAGCTGATTTTGCAAATATTTAATAATTTCTTAAATTGATATAATATTTTGAGATAAAATAGCACATATTATAATAATATTTGAAAAAGTTGCTTTACAAATCAAAAATAGATCATCAATAAATTAAAGTATCTATAATTGTTAGCTCAAATATAAATTGCATTATATTACAATCTGGATATCAGCTTAAATAGAAAATCAGATCTATTAAAGTTGGGGAGAATTCCTTATAAAGTCATTTTTATACCCAATAATTTATATGTTATAATATAATTTTACATTTCAATATGACAATCAATATTAATGTTACCTCTATATATACTAATAGTCTAGCTTATAAATGTACTGCTTTTAGGAATATATACCAAATTATGGCATTTTTACAAGAAAGCACACATATACAATGCATACTGTCACATGCATTAAGATACATAGACAGCATACATGGACAGCTAAAGCAACCACAGGAAATGTACCCAGGACAATATAGCAATATCAGAGAACAAACAAGGTCAGACAGTATGTTAAAGGCAAAGTGTCAACAGCAAACAATAGAAGATACATATAAAGATACGGTAGTCAATGGAAAGGAACTCGTGGAGTAGCGCAAGCGTGCAAAGCTGAAGTGTGCTTATTCGTTTGCAACCTAGGGAGCAGGATGAGCAGAGTTGGCAATTGCGTTACACTTTCTACGCACCTTGAGCACCCTCCGACCACCATCATATCCGTAATCCTCCTCGTCGCCCATACTACTCTCCCGCATGTCATGCTCGTGCTCGAATCCCCTATACGGTGGCTCCTCCTCATCGCTCTCATGCTCAGGCGAGGACGAAACAGCGAAGTTGTCCTGCGTGGGCGAGTGCGCCGCGTACCCGGCGTACGGATCCGCATCGCCTGGGTAGGGCAGGTGTCCTGGCGAGTCGGGGTCCTTCGATGGCGGCTGCGGCGTGTAATACTGAGTCTGAGCATAGGGGTCGGCGGCCTGGTCGAAGCCCTTCGAGCCAGAGCGCGATCGCTGGTGGTGCTCCGACGGCCCACGAGCAAGGTTCACACCCGTCGCAGCAGCTGTCGCGCCGGCTGCACCAAGCCCGGTCGCCTCGAAGAGACCTGCCTGGTTACCCTGAGGCGGGTACGCAGACGCATAGTTTGCCGGCATGGGCGGGGTGTCGTAGAATGGATCTTCTGCGCCGCTGGGTGCGGGACGTGCGTACGCGTTGGGTCCTGCGAAAGCGTTGTACGGCTGCGTCGTGCTGCGAGACCGATTGAGGCCCGCCGCGCCGACGCCTGCGTTGCCCGCCGAATCCGCCATACCGATAGCACCCATCCCCGCCGCGCCCGCCCCAGCCATACCAGCTCCGACACCGGCAGCCGAGTAAGGATCGCCCGAATGAAGCTCATTCATGCCGTAGCTCTCCGCGGGACGGAGAGGTTGCTGCGAGTAGGTGCCGTGCGTGTGGTCGGTGTACATGCTGCGGCTGCGTCCGAGGCTGCCGTTATAGCCGTCGTACGCAGTCGTGCTGCCGTGGTAGTCCTCTGGGTCGAAGAAGGCGGGGTCGGTCGCGGCCTTGCGAGCTTCTTCTGCTGCCGCGCGTCGATCTCGCGGTCGAATTTCTTGGCGCGGCGGCGGCGGACGGCGTTTCGTGACGAGCGCAAATGGCGACAGCGAGCGCAATAAGACCGACGACGGTGAATACGCCTGCGACTGCGCCTTTGTTGTGGAAGAAGCTGCGAAGTTGGTATGATCAGTAAAGCGAGGTCGGAGATGAGCGAACGAGAGCGGATGTTCGTGGTATGATGGTTACAAGAGATGTGAGATGTGGCAAAAAAAAAAAAATGGGACTATGGCCGTGCAGCTTGCCAGGCAGGGCAATGGAGAATCCTTTTCGGGCCCCCGCGCCGTGATATCGACCCCCGTCCTGGGGCGACGTGCACCAGCGTGACGCCCCACAGCTTGAATGGGGTTCCGCATGACAACCGGAGAATACCAATGTTGAGACTCACCCAGATGAGCTGGAGTTATCCTGCGCTGCCAGCGTGTTCGTCGACGTTCCGCCCACTGACACCGTTTTCGTCACATTCACCACACTCCCCCCAGAGGTCGACTGCGAAATCTCGGTCGAAAAGCCTTGCGTCGAGGTTTGGGTCGAAGCGGCGGAGGTGGGGCCCGTGGATAGGGGAGTAGTCGAGGTTGAAGTTGAGGTTTCACTAGTAGCGGAAGTCGAACTAAAGGTAGAGGATGAGGAAGAGGTGCTCGACGAAGTGTCCGAGGTACTGGAGTCCGTAGGTAGACTGGAAGTCGAGGTTGCGGTGTCCGTAGTGGAAGTAGACGTGGTCTCTGTACTTTCGGTAGACGGTGTGGCAGTGGAGGAGGTGCTTGTAGGAGTCGTGAGTGTTGCGCTGGTGGGTATCGGTCGTAGCAGCTCCAGTCGTAGCCGAGCTATGGGCAGAGCATGAGCGGGCAACGGACGCGCAAATGGGAAGAACATACGTCGAGGGGCCACTAGGAGGCCCGGTCACTGCTGTGTGAGAGGCGTAAGTCTGACACCGCGGAATGCAAACGAGAACCACATACCAGCGGAGGGATCCTGCGGAAGACGACATGGCAAAGCGCGCGTAAAGAGCGGAAACAAGCAAAGTTTTGCTCGGAGTGTGCAGGTCAAGCCGCTATGAAAGCCTTGCAGGCGTGGTTGAAATGTTGACGAGACAAGATGGCCGTTGAGCTGTAAGGAGCGTCGGGGGGCGGTGGTACAACCGGGTCTGAGAACCAGTGGGAGCGAGAGAGAGAGCCAGCGAGCGAACCGTTTCGGGGGGTCCAATCATCTGTCCACCGGACCACAATTGCATCGCGTTATGTAAGCAATCACGCTCGTGCCAACTTGGCAAACTCTTGTTGTCGGGCGCGCGTTCTTTTGCGACTGCTCGCATTTACTGACACGCAGGAGAGCCGATGCGAAGCAGGGGACCAGGATACTGCGGCGCGCAGCGTGTACGGGCACATCAACGACGCGAGATACGGTTCGCACGCGACTCTGCCTGTCGCGTCTTAATGAGTCTGACGTCACCTTCATTTCAGCCGTCGTCACCATCGCTCAGGGCGTATTTCTCAACTTTCGGTCTACGAGCAGCGCTGGTTGGTATCAAAACTACTACGGGTATATTGCACAACGGTCACAAAACAGTCCGTCTCCAGCCACGGCCTTGTCCGGCTGCCGTGCAGCTCACCCCTTCCGTCCCGGTTCTTCCTGACACTTCATTCATTAGAACTCCGGCAAGAAGACTGCGCCGGCTCACCTCGAGACGTTAGGATTGGATGCGGTATTGTAGCTGTCTCTACGCAGGGAATACGGGCTCACGGGACTCTGCATCAGAACGTCGGTCGCGGTACGGTTCCGGTGCTTGAGCGAGGAAGTTGTTCACCGCTGCGGCGCTCGAAAGCGGGCACAAGCAGCCAGGTGAACGCGTTGTGTTGCGTCGGCGTGTATGCAGGGGGACCCTCGGATACCGAGGTCCCCGCCGTGACTTGACGGAGGCCGAGCGTACGCGTTGGTCTCGTTGGGTGGAGAAGCGGCAAGGTGCGACGCGCGTGAGTCTGCTCGCGATGAGATGCCGGTTTGTTCAAGCATATCATGCTCTGCGCTCGATTGAAATCCGGTCGCAGATGCAGTACTGATCAGGTCGTCGTCTGCATTGTCTGCGACTGACTCTGAATTTTCTGGCATGGCTTTGTGCAGCTCCTGAGGGCGCGTCAGTTGGTGGTAGCAATCGCTCAGGAACTTAGTATTCTTTCAGTGATAGCTACTCACATTTCTGGTAGGGAGAGACGCCCCGTCCTGTGGATCCTGGTGGTCGTCGACGTCCAGGTTGCTTGTGATTAGCCTTGCGCTGGGTTGCAGGCTGCCTTCCGGCGCATCAAGTTCACGATCGAATTGCTTAGCACGGCGGCGGCGGCGGATGGCGTTCGTCACGAGCGCGATACCCACAGCGATGGCAATAACACCGATGGCAGTAAATATGCCTGCAGCAGCGCCTTTTTTGTGAAAGAAACTGTGAAGTTGGATGATTAGTCAAGAGAGCGCGATAAAAGACGAGCGAACGAGAGTGAAATTCTATGCTGCGATGCGTTGAAGGAACGAAAGACGTCGTGGCATCGCAGTCGTGGCCGCACGCTTTCCCAGAAGCCAGTATAAATTAATTAACTGCCGTACCCGCGCGCCACAATGCTGACCGCCCTCGAGCAACGAGCCACAGAGTGATGGCCCCTCTGATTTCCAGGAACTATCAATCGAGAAACTCACCTAGATGAGCTGGTATCCTGAGCTGCTAGCGTGTTCGTCGACGTCCCGCCCACTGGCACCGTTTTCGTCACATTCACCACGCTCCCGCCTGAGGTCGACTGCGAAAACCTCGGCCGAAAAAGCCTTGTGTCGAGGTTGGGGTCGGAACGGTGGAACTGTGACCAGTACTTAGGGGGAGGTCGAGGTTGAATTTGTTGTCACCAGGAGCGGGAGCCGCACCCAGGGTTGGGGATGAGGAGGATGTGCTCGACGGTGGAGCGACCGACTCGGCGGTGGGAAAGTCGGACAGAGTAGTGAATGTCGCGGGGACCCAGATGCTGCCGAAACTCGCGGACATGACCTCTTTAATTGCGGTAGACGGCGTGGTAGTGGAGGAGGTGCTTGTGTGTTTTGTAAGTGTTGTGTCAATGGGACGCGAGTCGCCGAGAACTCGTAGCAGGTTCAATCGTAGCCGTCAGACTCCTATTATGGGCAGAGCGTGAGCGGACAACAGAGGCTGAATGGGAAGTACATACGGCTTTGGGATGGGAAAGAACGCTGGTGTGCGAGAGACGTAAGCCAAGCATCGCGCAATGCAAACAAGAACCACATACGTATGGATCTTACGAGGAGCTGCGACGTCATGGTGATGTTTTGTAAGAAGCGGAAGTAAACAAGTGCTTGCCCGGAGTGCGCAGGTCAAGCCGATATTATCGTTGCACGGATGCTGGCGAGACGGGATGGAAAGAGTGAAGTTTTCAGCTACCACATCGCGGAGGCGAGGGATGCAAAGTGTAAAGGCTACATTTAAGCCTTACGTAGCTCAGCTAGGGCCAGCTGCAAGCATTGGTGGGTCACCATGGCAAGAGGGCGGCGACAATGATGAATCCATTCACGATATGGGCACCTTTCTGGGTTATCTAGTACCACAGACGTCTAAAGTGTCGATTATCAGCAAAGAATCTTCCAGGTATGATATAGCGATGCAAACCCTTGCATGGTGCGTAAAGTCGCAGCGCTTAGAACACGTAAATGCATTGAGATAAATGGAGAACAAGTAGACATTCTGAACGATTGCGAGCTAGTAGATGACGAACATCATCAAGAACACTGATTTAGTGATATTCTTGAAAGCGTTCAATTCAAAACTAATAGTGGTTGATGGATTGTACACGCATATTGCTAGTACGCGTGATAAGTCTCTGCTCCACTAAAAGCAGGCGAATAATTCGCTTACATATGTACGAGAGACTCACCGCAATTGCCCTTGCAATGAGACCCTGTTTCGCGACGAACCTAATTCAGGCCTCGTAGCCGATGTATGCGTAGCATGGGTAGTCGTAGATGAGGTGCATCTCTATTCCATGAAATGTTCATCGAACCATCTCTGATCTGATCGCGTCCGCCAGGATATCATATAGCTCGTGATTAGGGAACGGCCTGTCTAATATGGCGGGTGAGCATGTTAGCCTAATACGATAAACTGTACCGAATGCATAAGTACATTGGACTAACAGGGTCGCCCCCCCCCCCCCCCCCCCCCCCTAGTCGCCAGAATACTCCTCGAAAGGGAAGATACATTTGAAGTCTAACTGCCGGCCTGATCCATTGTCACCGAGGGCGTCTATGTAGGCCGTTTAGGAACTAACCTCTCAGAATTACTGGACCATAGCGCTTTAGGTATTACTCGATACTGCGGGAAGTTCTAAAATGAAACCGCACGACGATCGTCCTATATCCTAATGTCTGTGGCAATGAAGTGCTTTATGTCAGCAAGGAAAAATACATACGTCGAGCGTCCGCTAGGAGCAGTCGCTGCTGTGTGTGAGAGACGTGATTACTCACACCGCTTCAATGCAAAGGGCACAAGATACCAAACATGCGGACAGAGGATCCATGGAAGAGGACGACATGCGGCGAATCTTTTTGTGGGGTAAGCAAGCGCTTGCTCGTGGTTGCGCATTTCACATGCCGTGTTATGCAATTGCTGTTAATGAGTGTCCACAATATCGCGACACAATATCCCGAAAGAGCGCCCCCGGACAACTGTTGGCCGTCGCGACCGTAAGAAATAGCGTCAAATGCGTGGTACAAATTTGAAGGACCAGTAGGTGTGAGGAAGATGCACGCGAGTCAGCCGTTCTCCGGGTCCCAATTCATCCTATTCCGGTCCCCGGTGTCCGGGATCACAAATTGCCGCGTTTTATGTAACAGCAATCCGCTCGTGCCAACTTGGCAACAGTAGCTTGTTTTGTCGAGGGCGCCATCTTCTGCAGCGCGTGCTCCGACATTTACCAAACGACAGGAGCGAGCCGATGCAAGGTAGGTGTGAGACCGGTGATAACTGCGGCGCGCGGCGGGTATGTATTCAACCACGACGCGAGATACAGTTTCGCACGCGACTCTGGTCTTTCGCGTCTCGATGAGTCTCACGTTAACACCTTCATTTCAGCCGTCGTCACCATCGCTCAGGTCGTATTTCTCCAACATACGGTCTACAAGCGGCGCTGGGTTGGTTTGTATTCAAAAAACTACCACATGGGTATATTGCACAAACGGTCACAAAACAGTCCGTCTCCAGCCACGGCCTTGCCCGGCTGGCGTGCTGCTCACTGCCCTTCTTCCTGACCACTTAACATTCATTAGGGCTCCGGCACGAAGACTGCGCCGGCTCACCTAGAGACGTTTTCGAATTGAATCCCGCAGCATTGCCGTTTCTATACGCAGGGAATACGTGCTCAAAACGCTGCGTCAAGAACATCGGCCGCGGTACGGCTTCCGGTGCTTGAAGCAAGGAAGTTGTTCACCGCCGCAGCGCTCGAAGCGGGCACAAGCAGCCAGTTAGTGAACGCGTTGCGTTGCGTCGGTGTGTATGCAGGGGGGGCCCTCGGATATCGAAGTCCCGCCCTGTGTACTTGGACGGAGGACGAGTGTACAGTTGACCCCCGTCGGGTGGAGGAGCAACATGGATCGACGTGCGCGACTTGCTTGTCGGTGATACGGTGCCAGTTTCTTCAAGCATTCTGTGCTCTGTGGACGCTTGAAATCCTGAAATCTGGTGTAACACCGGCTAGTTTCGTTATCCGAATTGTTTTCCAATTCCACGGGACTCTCTGACTACGGCCTTGCACAGTTCACTTCGGCTGAAAATGCGTTAGTGTTTAGGAGCTGAATAGCTCTCATGGGCCCAGCATACTCGTTGAACGAGCTACCCACTTTAACTGACAAGATAAGGAACTACGTCGTCCGCATCCTGGATCCCATTACACTGACTCGAATCATCTGCATCTAACCTTCTATCGGGCACTAATGCATTCTCCAAAGGCAGTCTAGTCGCATTTTGCGAAACCCTACGATGGCGGCGGAAGATCACGAAATAGGCCGCAAGTGACAGAAGAGGGCCCCGAGGACAGCAGCCGCTCCTGGAAAATGCCTGCGACAGCACCCTTGTTTGATGAAAAAAGCTGGAGGGGAGGATGCTATCAGTAGGAGACACGGATATATAGGTCCTCGGAGGCCAGTGTATGAGGTATGCATCTGGAGAAAACGGGCAGTCCTAAATTAGCACTAAAATAGACATACGGTATTACTGAACTAATTTCTACTATTGCGGTTTCTAGTCCAATTCTAGTTTTCTGATATTTTAGGGAAAGTTCTCAGATAAACTTATAAGTGTGCAGACCGTACCTGGGTGTGAGTATTTCTACCGTGAGACTCGTTTCCCAACCTGAAGACCCTCGCCGACGACGTTGGCTGAGTTTGCCTTGCTCCTCGCGGCCTAGAGCGTGAAGACAAGGTGTAACTCATAGGTCACGCTCGCTGATGGTCACTATCGAGCGCATCAACCTGGCGATATGACGTCATGGCGCTTTGCAAACATGTATATTAGCAGCGTCGCAGACGACGATGGGCGTCTGCTCGAAACTTCTCCGTTACCACACTAGCCTCAGCTTAGCCCGCTTCACCTGCTTGCCACCCGCTGCACAACGTAGCCCGGACACTCCCACGCCGAGACACCAAAGCAAACGTACCCAGGGGCCAACGCACAAGGTCAAACCGTCGGAGGTGTGTTTTTTGTGCCGTGCCGACTCTGCCGAGTTCGAGTGGGAGGCCACACGGCTTGATTAGGTTACAGGTACGCCGCCACTGGCTATTCTGTGTGACGCTAGCTAACGTAACACTTCAATGATGGTCCACCACAGCAACCAGTTAATCGGGAACCCAATGTGGTGAGGTGTAGATTGTGAGTTTGCATTATCATTTTACCTATTGTTTGATCCTCTCTCTCAGACATTGCGCGTCGATGGTTGCTCCGACGCAATCCGACCATTGGTATAAGTACCGAGATCTGTAAGTAACACCCCATATTCAGGCGCTCCAGTCTGTGCTCATCAGCCTAGGCCCTACAATCAGTGGGACGCTGACTTCCCTGGCTGCCAACATTGAAGCTGCCCACACACTAGCTTGAACATCACCTAGATTCACCCCCTCGCCTTCAACAAATGAACACAGAGTGGTAAGTTCTATATGTGTGTGAATAGTAGACAAAGTGTGTGGACTTTGCACACAGTGTGTATCTATGCATCATTCTTACACTATAATATAATATGTCTTTGAAATGAATTGTCTGGTTCCTGAGGCCTGAGTTGTCATTGTAGTGTCTCGCAAGTGATTCATTTTTTTTCGCAATTGACGCATATTTTAGAGCTAATTTTGCTGTAAAATAGCCCGATTTAAATGGCTGATTTTTTGGGGACCTTGCTCATTAGACGACGGGTTTCTCCGTATTCCAGCTACGGCTACTAAATAGTATAAATAGGACTATTTCAGTACTAAATACGGCAAACCCGTTTTCCCAGATGTGCCCCGGCGCGGCTCAACAGACTGTCCTCGAGGAACGCGCACCCCTCAGCTTTGTTGGGCCTCCTCATCCCGACCAGATGATACCCAAAAGTGCACTCACCCAGACGGACTGGTCACATGCAATCGCCAGCGTATTCGTCGGCTTCCGCTCACTGACACCGGTCTCGACCTGGTCACCACATTTCCCCCTAAAGTCGACTGCGTGGCTTCAGTGGACAGTCCCTGTGTCGTGGTATGGGCTGAGATAGGAATCGTATTCAAGGTTCTAGCCATGGTCGATATCAAGGTCTCGTTGGTAGGCGCGGGGTATTGCGAGGCTACTAGCACTGATTACACTCAAGGTATTGGTGAGGGCGAATGAATTGAGTACAGGCCTATAGCTAAGGCATGAATAGACGGAAGGAATCCAACGGAAAAGCACGTACTCTAAGGGACTGCCTGGCTGGAAGGGTATTGGTGCTATACAAAGCAAGTCAGACATGATACAATGATGTGAGCACTACTTACGTGTGGTGTCTGCCATGGTAGAGTATTGTTAATAGTGGTGTGAAAAAGTCTTGCTCGAAGTGTCCGCAGTGCGCAGTTTAAGCCGTTATGAGGACACAGCTAGTACAGTGCAGATGCTAACGAGACTCCGAGATGGTTGTTGCCTCCGCTAAGGTTTAGCTGACACAGTACTAAGATGAGCAAGATAGAGTGTAAAAGTTGCATCTTCTATGGCAATCGTACAGTATATCTGATTTATCGGTGGATGGGGTGTCGCACTGGCAACGATCCCGATGAACCCATTTGTAGATCAAAGAAATCACTTGGCGATGTTGTAGAGATACAATGCTATGACCATCAGCTCACAGCCTCGGTGCTGATGACACGTTATGGTGATAAGGAATCTTCATTCGATATGATTCAGAGGTAAAACAAGTTATACTTTCTTTTAACAGTTAAATGACTGTATCATGTATGCCGGCCTACACTATCCAAATCGCGCTTGCTAATGATTGAGGGTCGTTTGCAGCCAAACCACTGATAGTAGGGATGAGACATCGAAGCTCATAGCTGATGTTTATACATGCAAGGTATTGACCAGAAGTCACCATGTGTGATACAAAAGGTGTAAGCTTGAAGAGGTAATGAACCGGAGTTTTTGAGGCCAGAAGTGTGCTTGGATATTCTACATGACATACGGCGGACGGGGCCTGCTTACCAATCCCGAGGATAGCCATAATGGCTGCTTCCACATAAGTACACTGCTCGACATTACGAGAATGTGGAGACATCAGGAAGAGAGGAAGATGTTCTGCTGAAGCTTGACAATAAGTCGGTCTGCTCGGATGTAAAGAGATGGGCGGCCATAAACAACGAGCGGGTCGTGCGAATGGTCAACAACAAGTGAATGTCAACTCTTGTTTCCCGGGAGCTTTTTCCTGCGCCAGTTTGCAACGCTTGCATCTACTGACATAGGAGGGCCTATGCGAAGAAGGCAATTATGGCTACGGCGCATAGCGCACGGTGCATGTGAGATTACTAGCGATGCAAGACACGGGTCGCACGCGACTTTGCCTACCGCGTCCCAACGAGCAAGTTGACGATCTTCGTTGATCCGCACGCCACCACCACCGCCCAGAGGACGCAATCATCAGTATATGACTTACAAACGGTGCTAGATGATATTAAACGTACGGAATATGACACTGCACGCCGATCACAGAGCATTCAGTTCACGGACAGTCACGATCCCATCCTCTTAGTACACCAATCAGTCCGTCCGTTCCATTACCGCCGACCAAGACTTCGCTCGCTAGGATTACAGCACAAGCATTACGCGTTCATCCTTCCGGTCTTCCAAATAGTGTCCCTACGCCGTCCTTACACGGTGTACAAGGGTTCTTGAGAGTCTGCGTCAGGGTTTAGGTGGTGGGATGGTTCCGGTGCCTGAGCAAGGAAGCTGTTCACCGCTGCCGGCGCTCGAGGCTGGGACTAGTAACCAGGTAAATGCGTTATGCTGCGTCGGCGTGTACGCAGGGGGGGCCTCAGACGCGGAATTTCCACTACGAATCGACGGGGCACGACTATGAGGCGTGTCTGTTTGGAAGGCACATGATCCGAGGCACGAGGAGAACCCATCGGTGGTGCGTCGCTGGTTTCGTCAAGCGTAGGCCTTGAACCCGGTAAAATTGCGTCGTCATGCGTGATACTAGTCGCAGCATTTACCCGAGCATCGGTGTAACAGTATGTTTCTTGGTTTTCTGTAGCCTTAGGTGGGGTCTGGCAGTTCGTTAGAAATCATATGATGTTGCTCACATGCATGAGCTACTCACACTGGTTGAAAGGCGAGCAGCCTCGTCGTGCGTATCCTGTCGGCCGTCGTCTTCGTTTCCATTCCTTGGTCTCATCTCCGAAAAGGGCTCCAGTACATCTTCCGGGACCTTCACGGCTGCATCTCCGAGATATCCGCTGCGGCGTTGGCGACGGCGATGGATGAGCACAATAGCGACCGATGTTATCACAAGGACTAATACACCAGCGCTCGTGAATACTCCGGCAGCCGTACCCTTCTTGTGGAGAAATCTAAAATGTAAGATAATCAGTAACAAGGTATTAAGCAGGGCGAGGCCGATGTGTTTTGTGAAGCACCCAGTGTCCTAGGCCCTTGTTTTGGCAAACGTGTGAATTACGAGACACGAGACTTTTTAAGAAAGACTAGGATAATGGAGCCCAGCATTGTCCTAACAACAAACGCAAGGAGTCAAACTCACCGAGATGAGTTAGAATCAGTTTTGGGGTGCGGGCATGCGTGTTACTGCTCCTCCCACTGACACCGTTCGTGTTACACTCGCTACCCCTCCACTGGAGTTTGTTTTGCGCGCTTTGCGTAACGAGTGGGATTGTACCAGAGCTTCGTGTGGTTGATGTGGGTTTCGCCGTGATGGCCCCCTGGGTGGGGGGAACCATGAACTGAACTCGGCGGGGGGAATCCACCCGCTCGAAGCGAAAGGTGGGATTGGCATCGATGCTGTTGCGAGGCTAATGACCCATGGAGGAATGCCAGAACTTGGAAGAACGTCCGCTGCTACGCTAGGCGACACTTGGGTCAGGACTGCCGTTATAGTTTGCCTACTAGGGATAAGTAGTGCAGGGGTTACCGCCGCCGATCGAGATGCACTGGCATCGACTGGGTATTAGTGTGCAAAGGAGTGTTAGACTGGCAATGATGACACACGATGTCGTTAGCGTATCCCTCTCGTCTAGAGCTCCCCTCGCCATTCCGGATAAAGTTGTCAAGCGACGACATCGAGGTGGAGAGTTAAAGTCGTTTTGGATGTTGCAGGTGACGAGCAACACGGTGAAAATGCTTCTTTCACGGAGCAAGTACGTGTCGGCGATGCGGGCGACAAAACGACGGATGGCCTTCGAGTTTGAGGAAGTAGCAGTGTACGAGGGAGATGTAGGGTATAGAATGAGGAGCCAGTGCTTGAAGACTAGTCCAAGTGTCAAGCGTTCAATTTTGCGTCTCAAGCCGCGAAAGTTCGATTCGCTCATTTTGCCGCCAATGATGCTAGTAAAATCTTCAGATAGACGATACCAGAAGAGCTGGTCCTCCACATGAGTGACGCATTTACTGGAGAAACTTTGATTGAGGCAGAATCTGATCGTGGATAATAAGTTTATGACATGATATCAAGATGGAATGATACCAAAACAGCATACCTGGTCATATATCAACATTCTAGCGTAAGAGAACGCACCATTTCCTTGCGAAGATATCTAGCTTTCGTCAGCAATCCGCATAGCATGGAGGGTGTTGATCGGTAGTGGAACTTACTTCGACATGAAAGAACAACAATTTTTTTTTTCACGGGCACCGGTCTCGTGATAGGGCATGCGCCACCAAGACTATCGACTCTATTGGAAGGAATGGCGCAACTATCGCCAGGAACCAGAAGGGGTACTGGTGTCGCGTTGAACATCGCTAACGTTGAGTTTAATGAACAGTACAGGGCTGTGTACACAACATTCGAATGCCATGTGCCAATGTAAGTCTGTTATCCTAACAGGAATCAAAAAAGATGCTTGACAAGCGGAATGCCAAATGCTTACGAAGACGGGTCAAACGACTGTCGGAAGAGATCAAAGCCTGTTCAAACACCAAACGTTGCTACATAGCAAATATTCTCGTAGAGCAGACCACTGCGAGGAACGTCGTGAGCAATGAAGGACTGACAGTGGTTCACGTCGTTGGACGCCCTGTCAGCGTCAGGTTTACGATGATAGCCTGGAATGAACACGTTTCGATTGGGGCAGCAGATCAGAATACCTCGAGTAAAAACAAAAGATTCTCAGCTATGTGCATGGTGCGTATTTCGACATGAAACGTCCATGGACAGTACTGTGGCACCATTACTTGGGGTCCACCTTGTTTTCGATCTCCAGCATCGCACAAAACGCCGCGGTTTGAGGATTTCTGTAATATGGTGCTACGGATCCCACAAGTCAGCCGACACAACACCACACAAAAAAAAAAACACACACAGACAAACCCCACAGGGTCAAACACCACTCACGTTGACTACGTCCGGCAGCCTCGGCTGCCCGGGGGGTGGTGCAGTCAGCCCAAAAACCTGACATTCTTGGACGCTGGTTATGCCCTTGCCCTCGATCATATTCTTCTGCACCCATTCGAGGTTTTCCGCAACGGCGGCACGTGCAGTGAGCTCATCAGGGTAGGACCCCTGGGTGGAAGCTGTAGACATGAACGGGTTGAATGCGCGCGTGATAGCGAGCCATTCGGGGTCGAAGGCGAATGTGGGCGGTGTCGTAGACAGCGGAGCAGGAACATCTACAATCTATGCGACGTCAGTGTGAATCTATTGGTGATAGGCCATATGCGCACCTCGAGGAATGCACGACGTGGGAGACATTTGTCAAGTGCAAGGAAGCGTGTCGCACGGTGTTATTTAGTTAGGTTTGGGAGGAGCAGGTGGCGTGGGCGGTTTCATCGAATTCTTCATCCGACAGAGTAATTTCATCCGGGTTCATTGGCGGTGGTGCGTCCGCTTCACTTCCTCGTTTTTCTTCTCCTCCTGCTCGTCATCATCTTCGATAACGATTTCATCCGGATTAGCAACTTTTTCTGGTTCGTCTATGGTAGACTCCTCTTCAAGCTCCTCATGGAAGAAAGTCGCTTCGAACCGTACATGTAGGTGCGCCGAGAACCACCACTGGGTTTTGAGTTGACGCAGGAGGCCCATCATTGGGGGTGAGCCTAGCTCGCCCTTGTCGACGTCGGCGCGGAAGAACGGTTTTGCGCCGCAAAAGGCCCCAGCAGGTCTCCGTGATGTTCAATAGATTGCGGCCAATCGTGTGAGAGGAATATAGTCGGGGAAGAGAGAGCTTTTGAGCAGTGAGCGATTGGCAGAATGACTTGACGAAAGTGGCATACCAGCGAAAGACGGCGGATATTGTACTCGCGTATGTGGTATATACTTCTCATGGATGAGTTGGTATAGGGATTACGCTCCCAATGACCTTGCAAACGGATTAGAGAGGACAGATACGACAAAAGGATCAGCGTACCTTGGTGAAAGTCATGTCTCTTTCCATATTCCCGACGCACCCGCGATACGTATCCCGTTAACTTTGTACACATCCAGCATGTCCGAGGAAATAGATGTTCGGTGTGGCGACCCCAGCCTCCATGGTACCTACAAAAGTGTTTCAGGGCGTGATCTGCGGGGTGCTGGGCTATACTCACAGCTCCCAAAGATAGTTCGAAGCTTCGTGATTTCCGCCAATTATGATGGTCAAAATAGGTGCTTTCCTTCTCCGCCCGTGTAGTACCTGCAGACAGGTAAAAGATCAGCCCCCCAATGTTCGATGGAATACACGTGAAGCAACGCATACCTACTTGTGAAACCTCGCCCAGTTGGCGGTACTTGTCGGGAACAGCCCATGCACTGAAGGTCACGCTGCGTTTCTTATCGCCTGAAAGTCGCCGCATATGAGCAACAGAGAGACTTCGTAGCCGTTCTTCTCTTCGAGCGCGCGGATCTGGCTGTAGATGGCGTCGAGGCAAGGGAAAAGAAGAAAAAACGCCGTGTACAGATACAGCAGAAAAAAAAAACCTTCGACGGCAAAAAAATCTAAAAAAAGAAAAAAAATGAGCGTAGCATTATAAAAAAAAACAACAACAAAGAAAAAAAGAAAAAAAAAAAAAACATGGGAAAAAGTCAAGAGGTAAAAAATCAAACAAAAACAATGAGAAAAAAAGAAAAAGAAAAAAAAAACGAAAGCAGAAAATAAAACAAAAAAGAGGAGGAAAAACGAAACAGCAAGAAACAAAAAGGAAATGCGTGCGAGAAAAAGCAGGGAGTCATAAGACATCTATATCCTGTGAGGCGGATTAGGCTGCGATATGCTAGCAGGCTCTATAAGACTCTACTCTAGTCAAGAGTGAATCTAACTGAGAGGGAGAAGGATACCGGTTAGAGATGCATAGGAGAGGTCTAATGATCTAATATAAGGCTGCGCTTGCTTTGAGAAGAGAAACTGAATCTACACTCTAAAACTATCTGAAAGATATGGAGAATTTAATCTATTCTGTACTACCTTCGATCTTGGCTTTTCCAGATAAGTAGGTGAGAGGTCGGTAGAGATGCAATGAGAGGTAATGAACCAGAGAGTTCGTCCAGACACACGCTTTCACAGGTGCAAAACCGTGTCACGTCATCTCGCTTACGCGGGCGCTTTTCTAAACTTTTCATTGCACGTTAGCGCGCTCACGGCTACTGCTCTTACTATCCGTCTCCTTCTCAGTCGTCTTGACGCCATGTTGCGGACAATGTGAGTATAGACACTTCAACGAAGTGATTGAAAGCTCATTTCTCTATAGAAAACCCAAAAATGCTCGTGCAAAGCGGGCTCTTCTCGCTCGCGAGCCAAAAGAAGTCGAGGACCCTCGCACTGCCATATTCGTCCGAGGCAACATTTACCGGCGAGAAGGTGTTGCCCTGCTATGCAATGAAGGAGTCTGGGTACGTCTTCGAACAAGTTGATGACGCCCCCGGGCTCATGTGCCCTCTTTTCACAGATGGCCCTCAAACGACCAAATGCCATCTCGTTTTCGAAAAAGAACACAGTACGGCCTTGTCGAGGACGCCTCGTTCGCTCGAGTTCTGGGCTGGAAAAAACGATGCCAAGTCTATTCGTTTATGGGCCAAAGCACGAAGAAGCGGCCAGACGAGGGTTGACGTTCGTGAGGATGTTCGAACAATCGGGTTTTGGACATGCTCGAGGTCGGAGTGGATAATTTTGTCCTCAATGAACGAGTTTTCAAGGTGCGTGTCTTTCTATGTGTGATTGATACCACGTACATGACCAGTTACACTTTGTCACATAGACACCGAAATCCACGGACCGGGACACAAACCAATGATGCACTTTGCCTCCGAGCTTAGAATTCTGTTCGACACCCACTTCCGCGGCTTCCAGCAATTGAAATCCCTCCCTGCTCGACTTTTTCAATGGCGAAGTCATCGACGGCAATACATTTAGCAGGCCTCGAACATGTCATCAGCGTCACCCTCTCCCCACGCCCGCTTCCATGTCCTCAACCACACCCTCCACCGCAACACTTGGCGCAACGGATAACGCCTCACCACAAGCCTCCGAGCCATTACCTAAGGTTCACATTCAGCGCGTACACACTACGCCTGCTCGCGTCCGGGCCACGCGCGTGCCGCGAGTAGAACACTCACGCCAATGGTCCCGCTCGTTCGACCTATCGCTGCGGAGACACCAAGAAGCAGACGCGGAGCAGCTCAAGCAGGCGCTGCGCCGGCCGAAGTTTGAAGAAGATACGGACGTCGAGAAGGGGACTCGGCAAAAAAGCGCAAGAACCTCGAGGTCGACGACATGGGCGACCTCCGCGGGCGCATCCACGTCGCGAAACAAGCAGGATTTGAGCAAGCTCCCAGACGCGCAAGATGAGGGGTCTCAAAAAGCGGGCGCACAGGGATGTCGCCGGGGAGGAGATGGGATGTGGACGAGGATGGGGCGGAAGAGGAGGAAAGCGAGACGAGCAGGAAACGGAATACGGAGGACAGTAGGTTGCGCATTGCTGTCCGAGCGCCATCGTGTACCGGTATTATCTCCAGCACGTTCAGCTCCTTTCGATGCATCATTTTGCCTTCGCGTGAACAATCATATGCGCTGCATCATCTTTGGCTTGCAAAGGGACGTACTCGAGCGCAATTCCGGCTGCTGCGGGGTAAACTTTCGTGTGGCATTCTTGTCTTCTCACTTCTCGAATCTGCCAACAGGACTTTCAATCTCGTCAGAGTCACTCCAGTCCGCTGTGCAAGTGTGGACGCCATCTCGAAGTTCTATTGACCACTACTCTCATTCTCTCTCGATACCCCTTTGAGTTAGATTTTGTGCCGTCAAGAGACTGGGAGACTCAATATCCAGGATGGTATGTATTTCAGGCAGCAGGAACTCCCATTTTTAACTACGCTTACAGCCGTACTCGCAAATCTTTCCAGACGTCAACGAAACCCATCTCTCACCACTCGCATCTCCCGTGCGCTGTCTGCTCCAAACGTAGAGTCCCACTGCGCCGTGAAAACCACATGTATCATCCGAGTCTTTGAACCCTTTGCGGCAGGTAATACTCGCACTTCGATTGTAGCCATGAGAGACCGCGCGCTTCTCATTATCCAATGCCCGAAGGCAAAGCTTGAAGGCGAAGCAGTGCTTCGCAGATGACCCGCTCGATGGCTTCTCGTCCGACGTCGGAGCAGTCAGCTTAAGTGCTATCTGCATCGAGTGGTAGTGAAAGTACTTGGTCTTTGGCACCCCCACTCTGCGTGTTTTCGCGACGAACGTGGATATCAATGAGACAGTGCAATATGTCTCGACACGGACCGACCCACGGCCGTCTCTCTCCCGTGAGCGGCAAACTGGTGGCTTGGAGAGTTGTTCACCCGGTCGGAATCTCTTTTCGTATATCCATCATCTCAGACGCACTTGGATGAGACATTCATTCCTAGGTAGGCTTTTACCACAGTCTATATCCTTGCTTGAGTACCAACAAATGACAACCGACCGAAAATTGGTCCATGCGAAGCCTTGCGTGGCCTGCAAAATCAACCACGTGGCGCCCATGATGCAAAACAAAGGCGCCCAAATCGTGCTCACTTCTTCCCCGTGCCGGTTCCATGTGACGCCAGCCAGGATCGTGGCATTTCATACACGTGAACGACTAGTTATCCAGGTGACAAACGCGCCAAATATACCAACGCGAACAACCGCAAATACCTGGGAAACCCATATTAACACCAAATGGTCGCGGCGCGGCATCAAAAGGCCCTTGCACCCTCACACGTTTGAGAGTGAGCTATCCTATTATTTAACCGCTCGAGATCCTACGCCGTATCAGCTTGACGGATTTTGACTCTAAGATAAATCCGCCTCCTCGGAGCTGCTGATACGCCTCCAGAAGTCTACTGACAGACCGCATCATTCAACATCTCATTACTCAAACCCTAACTATGAACTAACTCCCGACATTTACCCGCCACATTCCACAGGCCTGCAGGAGAGCGTCCGAATGAGGCAGTTCGCAATCCTCCCACGCGGCAGCAGGGTTGACTTCCCGCGCAATTGTCAACGTTCACATAAGCGCTGACTAATATAATAGAGGCTTTTGCTCATGTGCCGCCTAGGTGCCCTTGAGATGTTCCATGAGCCCACACCCATGCCCACCGCCGCGTTGGTGAACTGGCGAGCCGTAAGGCGACATTGATCCAAATGGGTTTTTCCCCCGCTCACAAAGCCATGTGGACATTAGCGTGTGCTAGTGGTGGCATCCATTGTGCTCCTACGTGAGCCCTGAGTCTATCTATTCCAAAAAATGCGTTAATAGAGCATCACGTGCTTCTGTTACGCAACGGGGTTTGTGCCGCCACGTATGCGCTTTGGTATACGTGCCGAGGGACTTTGGTCAGAGTGGTTTCGTTATCGGTGGCCTGAACGTTGGAGCTAGAATTTTGACCGGGAATCGAGTATTGGTGCAAACTGTCAGTGTTTGTCTCGATTGCTTTAGCGTCAACTCTGGCAGTAACATCACATTCAATGGTGATACAAAATAAATGGGGATAAATGAGAAAATGAGAGACATGTGCGAAGTCCTCCTAACTAAGGACGCGAGCTCGTGGCATATTGAGGAGAGGGACACGTTCAACGGTGGAGGGAGCGTGGAAACCGCAAAACGACACACTGAGAATAAGCAATTGTTAGCACTCGAGCTAAGTCTCTCCCCAATTCGAAGCGGATCCAAGCCGCGCTCATAAACTCGCTCGTGAGTCGATTTAATTGCTCCTACATTGCGCCACTCTGCGCTGAGTTTTGGCGGTTGACTTTCTGGCATAGTAAACCCTGTTGGCACCCGCTATGCTCATATCTGTGCGTAAATAGCATTCCTTCCTCTTTCTACGCGACTTTCCCCTGGTTAGCGACATCTTCCCTTATGCGATGGGTGTGTACTCAGTTAAGTCTGGAACAGTCTAGGTCTCAAGCCGTATTGAATTCGGTTGGCAACCGGTCAGGTCTAAGAATATTCTGCCCGAAGTCTATGCTTCAAGGGATACTGCAACGGATGGGAGTTTCGGGCGTACTACAAGGCTAAACGACACATCTGCGCGTTAAGTTGTCGTATTGATGAACCGAGACGAGCCTCGTAGGAAGGAAAGTGACGTACCGATCTTCCTCACGACCTGTTTCACGCTTTGCATCGCGAGCCTTGTATAGTAATCGTGCACACTGCATGACACAACTCTCCAGAACTAATCCGGGAAATACCAATTCCTCATTATAACGACAATCTATCAACGGAGGACCTCCCTTCCGTAATCGTTTAGCATCCTCCTATCTAAACTCTAACGTTCTGATGAACGCTAGGCCAGACAACAAGTGGAGATTTTTTTTTCTCCGGAAACACGCCCCGTGCCCACGTTAACACGCGATCAAGACTCCTCACTTTCACTGATAGCAAGTACAGGCTTAGCACAAACGCCATCGCCAGGCTGACTACTTCATCCACAAGGCACAAATTACGCCCTTAATATCACTTACGTCACTCGCGATCCATCAACATCGAGCCCAACACCGTTGCTTACCACCCACAACAGGCAATCACACCCCATTGCGCCTCATCACCCACCCATTGCAACCTCATCAAATACACCTCATCACACGCAGGGGCCGCGGCCCAGCGCCAGCGCCACATTCTTGCCGGGTGCAAGGCGGACCGGGGGCGCGATGATACGCGAGCACAGGGGGGTGCGGGGCCCACAGCGGTCCCACAGCGGACAGCTTATCGTGTGCGGGATCTCGGGGTGATGGGGCTGCATGGGGCGCGCTTTGGGCCGCCGGGGGTGTTTTACCAATGATGCGGTTGTTTTTTCTAAAGTTGGTGCGTGGCGGGGGTCCGCTTTGGAGCCGAGGCGGTGTGTGCGGGGCGGAGCACTGGCTGGGTGTCAGAGAATTTAATTGTAAATTGGGTGTAATTAAAATTAAAATTGAGGTGGAAAGAGTGGAAAGATGAAATCGGGTGCGTGAGGGGTTTTTTTTTCTTTTTTTATTTTTGCAGATCCAATCGGACTAGATTGCGTAGTCCAGGGTCGGAGACGAGCGTGCTGAGGCGAGACGAGACGATTGTGTGTGGGCGGACACTTTTTCGGAACGATGGTGGCCTCTGACGGTCGCGCAAGGCGGGCGTGGGTTGATGCCCGCTGCCAAAATGTCCGCCGCGGGAGAAAGCGTGCACGTGCGAGTGATAGACCGCGGGGGCTATGCGGGCGATGGGGCGAGTTGGGGAGGCGACGATGAGGGTGGGAAAGGACTTTGCGATGTGCGAACGCGGGATCAGATGGGTGCGAATTTCGGTTGTGATAATGACGGGCGGATGAGAACAGCTGGGTAATCAGACAGCGTCGACGGAAGGTGGCAGCGGCGCGAACGCTGGCGCGAAATGGCGACGGTGATGGCGTGCGGATGAGAACAGGCTGGTGGTCAAGGCGAGAATTGAAAAGTGTTTGTTCGCGGGGCCCACGCCCGCGGGGGTTGCTACGTACGGCCCCCACCCAGACAGAAGCCACGGGTGTGCAAAGCCCCGCGTCGCTGGAATTCGAATTCGAGGGAGGTGTGTCCGGCTGCGGTCGTGGCCGCTTTTGGGCAGCCAGGCCTGCGCAGGGCCGCCGTGCTTATGCATTGACGACCGGTTTACGTGAGCTGTTCTGATCATGCGAGAGGGGATACGGTCCGCGCGGCTGGTCAGGTTGTGCCAGGGTCGGACGTGCGTCGGAAATCAGTCGATGGTTCAGTCGCGGAGACCATGCAGGCGTCCGCGCAGGGGCTGCTCGCAAGCGTAGGTTATCGCGCGCTCGATGGAACTGGAAGCTGCTCCTGCAGCGTTTTGCCTGGTACTTGGATATATGGCCATCAAGGGTGCGGGCGCGCGTAGGTAGCTGTGGAAAGCCAGCAGGACCGGGTAGCATCAGACCTTGTTCTCTGCTCAATGCGTTCGAAGCCGCCGCCACGGCTTTTTCCAGCTGGCTGCTGAATAGAGTGCTGCACCGCCTGCCGTCCGTCCTCGTCGCCGCGGAACCAGCCCGGACATTTCCCGCTTCCCTGCCAGCAGATGCATCACCTGGGTCTCCCAGCCTGATGGGCCCCACCGCTGCTTCGCGAGAGGGCCGAGCGCGACACGGGCGCGCGCCGCCCGCCGCGGCGATGCGCGCGGCGCAGCGCACGGTGATAGGTTGTGTGTAGTGCGTGTCCGCAGACCGAGGACGCGCGCGCCCGTGGCGGGGTGTATCAGGCCATCGCAGATCGTTTACCCACGGCAGTCGCGGCGCGCTGGGGCTTCCCTGCGTCGCCGCGTGCGTCGTGTCCGCGCAGGGCATGTCGCGCGCCGCCGTCACCGCCCGCCGCCGCCATGTGGCATCCGCCGCGGTGGGGTGTCCGGGAGAATGGCGCGAGATCAGGCGGTGGACAGGCGCGGACGGAATTTCCGGCTAGGAGTCTGCTCCGGGGGGCCATCTGATGACTCGCTGGCCCCATCTGCTCGTGTGTGCCGGGAAGACGTGCGTGGCGGGGGCGTTCTTGTTCCCCATCGGGAGCCAGACGCGCGCGCAGACGCTGTGTGCGACGTCCTCGGGAGTCTGGGTGTCGAGGGTGGTGCCGTTGCTGGTTGCCCGTGCGCGCGCGCAGGGCAGGGTCGGCGTGCGAGGGTGCCACATGCTGCCGCGAAGGTGGGCGACCGCGTCTGGCGAGACAAGGGCATCGATGGGCGGCGCGTGGCGCGTGCCGGGCTAGGGAGGCGAATACAAGGCTGATAGCCCCATCAGATGCCGGGCGTGGGAGGACACCCACACCGTCTGCGTTTGCATATAGACGTCGTCGCAATAGGATTCCGGAAATTGACAACTCATCAGCGCGATAAAGGCCTTCCCATCGGCATCAGCCAAGCACCAGAGCACGCCGCATCAGGAGGAGAGGCCCGTTCTGGATTGGGTTCGATGCACCGTGCCCGCGCTGCGAGCCATACGTGAAGGCGACATCGGTCTTGCTCTGCGGCGGCGTATCATGCGGCCGAGCTGCGCGCGCGTTGCCGCGCGCAGCAGCAGGCGCAGCGCGTGATGGTGTGGCGGCGGGCGACCGGGCTCGCGCGTTGTTGCGCCGTCGCCCGACGCGGTGTGCGGCGTGGCCCCGTATGTACGACAGTGTTGGAGCCAAACAATGATGATACCATCGAGATCCTTCGCCCTGCGGACGGAATCTGGCCATCATCGACGCGGGTTGCGAAAAATGAAAGCCTGCAGTGCGCGAGCGCCCAGGGTCGGTCTGATTAGGTGAGCGACCGCGGGCAGGCACGAACAGCACCCACGGGTCAGCGTGTCGGACCGGGCGGTCTCTATTGTCGTTCGAGTCTGCGATAGTGGCTATTCAAAGAGGCTATAGAGCAGCAATAGCGACAGCTGCCGCTGGCTGCTGCAGGCGTCGGTATCAGGGCCCTTTCTGCCCAGCGCCGTGCGCGCCGGCGCGCGGTCATGATGGCCGATGCGGCCGGAGCCTGATCCGGGGTGTTGTGCGGGTCAACTGCCATACAGGGGACAAAAATTGATTGGGGCAAGCGCGCAGGAGACGCGCCCCGTGCAGGACGCGTGCGAGCTTTTTGATCAACGACGTCCACCACCGACGACGACTCCCCCGCCACTGCGCCGTGGCCCGCGTGTGTCGCCCGCCCGCAGCCCCCTCGTGAGTGCCCCCGTCGCGTCTGCGCGCGAGCTCGCGGCCGCACACGGCGAGCTCGCAGCAGATCAGTTGATGTGATGCATGCTAAGGTTCGCATCACCACCAGGACGACTGAATCTCTGCAGCCAACTTCGAGGTCAGCAGCACCTGGCCCTGCGCTTCCGTGTTTCTCGGGTTCGAGTGGATCAAACAGCTCCTTCCTCGCGCAGACAGCCTTGAGAAGAAGAAGAAATGTAGGTCGCCCGCTTTCTGTTATATAATCGCCGTTCTGTCTGCGGTTCGTTGACGCCACCAAACCCATCATCACAGGTCCCCCAGAGGTTCGCCTAGGCACTCTCCCCCAGGGTCTCCCGTCCAGTCCCTCCGCCATCTACAAGAGGGCCCGCAACCCACCCGCGACTCGCCCCCGACCGCCATCGACCCTGCCCTCGCCGACCCTCGCTCGCCCAACGCCGCGACGTCCACTACCACTACCACCATCACCCCCCGCCCCCGCCGCCTGGCTACTACCCGCCCGTCGACCGCTGGGTACGTCCCCATCTACCTCTCCTTGTTTTTTGTTCACCAGAAGCTGATCCTGATCTCCCAGCATCAGGGCCCATCCAAACTTTGGCCCGCCTGTCTTTCCCAATCAACATCATCGCTATCCACCGCCGCATCCTGAAGGCGACCCCCCACAGCATGCCCCACCGTGTAGACTCTGCAGACCGATCAGGCAGTGCCAGGTGCGCCGCGTCCCGTTTCCAATCATCCGTGCATCACCCATCTCACCTCGTATGCATTCTCGGATAGCCACAGGCCAGAAGACCGGGGACCATACGACCATCCGAGCACGCACCCATCCCCGCCGCCCATCGCAGCCATACATAACTCGCCCGCTCCTTCGGCAGCTGCAGACCACGTCGCTTCTCCCTCTCCCCCCGTAAGTCCCCATCCATCTGTTCTCTGCCACCACCGCCCGTCGCTGACCCCGCCGCCCCAGCAACCCGGCTACTACGCGCCCCCGCCCAACGGCTAAGCCCCCATGCAAGCCTACCCGTACCCGCCGCACGCCCGCTACACCGCGGACCCCGCCGTGCAGCTGCCCCCCGGCTACCCGCCCCGAACGCGCACTATGCTCCTCCGGTAGGCCCTCCATCCACCCGCTGCGCCACGCCTACGGGCCCGCTCACGACCGTGTCTCTTCCTTCTACCCCCCTGTCCCCCACTCTCCCCCGCAGCCCGCGTACATTGTGCACACGGACGACGCGGCGACGAAGCTCAACGACCGCGTGCGCCGCAAGTGCTACAACTGCCGCACGACCGACACGTCGACCTGGCGCCGCTCGAGCCTCACGCCCGGCAAAGTCGTACGTCCCCCCTCCACTTTTATATCACTGCTCGCTGACAGCGTCGTCGCCAGCTGTTGCAACAAAGTGCGGCCTCTTTGAGCGCACGCACTCGCGCCTCGCGCGCCCCGAGCAGTTCCCGCACAAGCGCGGGCCATCGTGACGAACACGTTCAAGTCCTCGCGCTCGCCGCCCGCCGGGGGCGCGCCCGGCGCCGCAGGGCGGCCGCCTCCCGCCGATGCATTGCAGATGCCGCTCCCCCCGCACCACTACGACCACCCGAGCATCGCGCCGCTCATGCCCCGCCGCGCGCGAGGGCGCGCCCCTCCGCCGCGCCGCCCAGCCGCAGCAGTACGCCGCGCGCCGCCGCCGCCGCGCCTGCGCCCGCTGCTGCGCCCGCTGCGCTGCTGGCGAGGCAGGCGCGCGTCGGGCACGCAGAGCGGGGGCGGGAGCCCGAAACCCGAGTGCCATTGGGAACTTGCCCTCAACGGCAGCGGCTCGGCTGGCGCAAGGCTCAGAGCGAGGGCGCCGAGGCCCGCCGGCGTCCGGGAGCTTGAAGAGGGCGCTGGTCGCCGAGTGCGGAGCGCGAGAGGGGCGGGCGGGTGCGACGCGCGGAGCCCGCCGTATGCGTACCGCGCTGCGGCGCAGGCGTAGAAAGCTTGGAACTCGTTTTTCGTTTTTTGTGTGTTGAGTGTGTGCGTAGACGGGCGAGTCCCGAGTCTGCGCTTTGTTTCCTCCTTTGCTTGTGTTCCGTGTCTCGTTGCGCTTTGATATAACACCCGAAAAGCCTACAAAGTGACTCTCTGTTCTTGGTGCTTGCTAAATTATGTTTCGCCGGGCTCGCTCGCTCGCTTCCTCCTCGTTCGTCGTTTACAATTTTCTTTCTTGTTGCCTCCTGCCGAAAGTACCGATACAAGCCTCCCTGCTGCGTCTATCCTACAATGAGATATAGCGTTTATTTCCTTGTCCTAAACGTTGGTCGTGTGAGATATATCGTTTATTCCTTGTTCCAAAACAGCGTTCATCACCGCGTTATGAGGACGAAGGAGGAGGCTGTTGCGCGGCGGTACGTAAACGCATCAGCTATCACTGCCATCAGGGCGTGCGAATTGGAGTTGGATATTTGGGCGGGGTGTATTGGGCCTGGGGTGTGGAATGGAAGGTCTGCGAGGCGGACACTGCCTGATACGCCTGCGCCTGGTGGAATTCGGATTCTGGATATCTGTACGCCTAGGACCCCACCACGCTCCTCCCACACTTCCCGTATATTGTTGTACTTTTCATTATATTTGGGCGTGGGCGTGTGCGATCAGTGGAGGGCGTGATGGACATGATCACTTGTTCTGGGCTGGCCGCCCGCTGAGCGCGGGCGACAGATCTCTTCGCACGGCCGTGGGCGATGCGATGAGATGGGATCACGGGTGCCAGTGGTGAGGGGCGGATCAGAGGGCGCGGGTCGCCGTGTGTAATCACACCATCTACTTCACCAAGACCACGAGTGCGAGCTCACAAGTACGGGCAGCGCATCGACCGACGAACAGAGGACGAGAACGGGGTCGGTCAAGGACATCGGCGGTGGGAGCGGAGTGAAGTATGCGCCAGAGCCTGTTTAGCCTCTGAGCGAACGAACAGAGTTCACGAATGAATGAATGGGCGGCCGTACGCGATGCCGCAGGACGCGCGCGCGCACCGAAGCGGCGCCACATCATGTGGCGGGGGCCATCAGCTGAGCGGAGCGTGCGACGCTTTGCGCTGGCTGGCCACTGACCGGGGTGCTGGAGGCGACTCTACTGCACGCGATGGTTTCTGTTTTTAGATTGCCTACGATGACTGCTCTGTGTGTTCTGTTGGGGAAGGGAGAGGATGTAGTGTAGGTAGAGTGAGTGCAGCCGCGGGCGAGCGGGGGCACGGCGGGTAAGGGGGAGGCGACGCACTGTGGTGTGCCATAACGCGTGCGACCTTCGTTGACTTCTGCCGCGAGGCTTGGCGGCACAGCTGCTCTCCTCACTCGCCGCGCAGCGTCTTTTTGGCGATTTAAGGGTGCATCTGATTTCACAAGTGCGAACTCAGTGGGCGACCGTGCCCGCCGCCGCCACCCCCTGCGACGCGGGGCACTGTAACTTCTTTAGTGTGGTTCATCGACGATTCTTCCTCAAGATTTACTGGCAGCGCGTGTGAGCGACTGTTCTGCGGCGGTGGATCACTTTACGCATTGGATATTGACGGGCCCTTACGCAGCGCCGACGCTGTCGTCTATTTTTGTCCGCGTCGCTCGGAGATCGTCCGTCACGCACGTACATGCTCTTTCCAAAACAACCAACACATCCAACCGTTCAATGAATCGGAAAGCTCCTGGGAGAGTGGTCCTCGGCCATACATGCATTATCGACGATAGGAAAGAATCCGACGGGGACGTCAAATGCGCCGCAGCGAGGCCTGTGATCCTCCGCGGCCGCGGCGGGAGGACGGCAGGGAAGCCCCGCGAGCCCCGATGGGATGTTGAACAACCACGATTACAACCCCAAAAGCACGGCGGGGATAAAGGCGGTCCGGTAGCACAGTCAGGAAGGCACAAGGGCCATCTAAGTTTCATTACACGGTCAATAAAAAAAATTACGAACAAACAAAGAACCCACAAGCATCGCAGAGAGTGAGTCAACCCTGCAGTTAGGCGTAACCACTATCTTACATACGCCTTGACGCAAACAACATTGAGCCTACCAGCGATACAATGAGCCGGCACTATAGTTGGGCGTAACATGATTATCTTACTCACACATTGAGCCTACAAGTGATACAAGGAAATAACCGACCCTGCACACGACACGCTGGAGTCGCCGTTCCCCGGCGCACACGCGCACTGTATCGAGCCTGGGGCCGTCGAGGGTGCCGAAGGCGCACCCGGGGAGCCCGGTCGGGCGTCGGACGCCATTTGAGGCGTTGAGCGGCGGTAGGTGCCGAGCAATGTGTTCGGTCCTTTGTGGATGCTTTTTAGTCTGTCCAGGGATTTTTGTTTTGATTCCTTGTGAGGGTGTTCGTATGGCGGGTAGTTGCTGAATACACGTGAAACGCGTACCGTTCGTGGGCGGTGGGACGTTGAGGATAATGACTCTACTTCGGCTTTGTTGCGCCTGGTGATCTCCTTATTGGCTTGGTTTTGCTGGGTGTTTCTTGGTGTGACGAAACCTCGCGCGGGGGCGGGTTTATCTTGGTGCCGCGTGAAAACAAAGGCGGTGATCTCGGCATACGGCATGGACGTTAGGGGGCAGACCTCCGGCTTCAAACTTCATCAAGCATAGGATTTCCCCTGCTTTTTTTTCCTTTCGAAAACATTCCGCATGGTGGTGTCAACGTGCGCAAGCATCTGACGATACGTATGCAACAACAAACAGGAGTTTGAGGAGAGAAAGGATGCGACGGCACCCCCTCGCGTATGCCCGCTCGCTCGCTCTCCCGCTCGCTCGCTCTCCCGCTCGCTCCAGACCTTCTCTCCGCCGCCACCAGCAAGCTCGACACGGGATGCGCACCGCCGATCGACGCCGTGCACGGACAGGCGGAGAGTCGCACAGCTAAGGCTCCGCCGCCAGCGCCGTCGGGCGCATTACCACCGACTTTTCCTGCTCGCCCGGGGGATTGAGCCGCAGGCTTCTTGCGTCCCGCGAAAGCCCGGCGCGCGAGACAAGCTCGTTCCCGCGCCGGCGACCGGGGGAAAGCACCGCGAAAGGTGCCGTCGGGTGTATCGCTAGGTATGAGCGCGGCGCGATGCGGTGTGGGTGTGGGGGGTGGCTGGCGTCTCGTCGGAGAGACGTTGAGGTGGTAAGCGGTTGTGGACGGGGCTGGGACGGGGTGGGGGGGGCGTGTGGTTTGTGGTTAGTTGTACAGGAGGGCGCCGTTTGTCGGGTATATTCCAGCAGGGGAGTTGGGATGATACGGCAAGGATGAGTGCCGCGGCGGGTATTCGCCAGGCTGGCGGCAGAACAGAAGGGGGTGGCGAAACACGAGCAAGAAAATTCGCCGTGAGGTCGGGCGGTTACCAGTTGTACGACGAGCGAGGTTGGCGACCGATTGACATGTACATGCGCGTAAATTCGTGTGAGGCGGGACCGTCAGGCGTCCAGCAAACAGCACGCCCCCGCCACAAAACGCAGCGGGGTCCTCTCCCTCGACGTGGCACATCCTCTGCGGCCTCGCACCCCCCCCACACCGAGGGGCGCCCCAGTCCCAACAGCTCTGTGGCCAGCCCGCAGCGGCAAAGATCACGCTGCATCACACACGCCCCAGAGGACGCCGCTTCTATCTCCGTGATGATCACTCTTCATTACCGCAGTCCCTTGGGGGCCAAGGTCGAGTGGGGGTCGAAGAGTTGCTTTCTCCAATAGAGTCGGAGGCGGTGGAGACGTCAACTGCGACGAAGGTGTGTTCGGGGGCGGGCCGCCATGGTGCCGATGAGATGCGTGCGTGCGCGGAAGGTTGCGGGGGACCATGGATAGACGTTTTCGGGTGCGGCGCGGCGGTGTGCGGGGGCATCTTTGCGATACGAAATGGACGGCTGCGTCGAGGGGACACGGCAACAGATGTGATGTCCGGGTGATGTGATGGGGGGGTGTGTATGTTTTTTGCATGGGGGGCGGGGGAATGGAGGAGGGGTATTTGATTGGGGCAGTCGTGGGACGACCTGGGCGTGGGTTGGTGGGCTGCTGGAATGTGCAAGCTACGTCGTGGTTGCAGAAAGAATGGACGGTCGAACACGCCCCGCTCGGCTGCACGGAAAAAGCCCATGCGAGGGGACCCGCCCAGCGGCGACGCCTCCCGAGAATGCGACACACAAGTCCGCCCGCGCTGCTAACTGCTCTGTCAGCCAGCTAACGGTGAACGAACACGGACTTGATGCACCGCACCTATACGCACGGATGTATCACTCGCAGCGCATGGCGACCATCGAAATTCGCACGTACAGAGTTGATAGAGCACTGGGTGTGATGACGCACGCCCGTTCCCTGCAGAGTCCCGCCGTCCGCCGCCGGCCGTTTGTCAGCGCATTCCGGACTCTCAACCGCGGAAACTTGGTATCAGCCACGCAATGTGTCTGTGGTGGGAGCACGCGGTCCAGGGGCGGGGGCCCACCCCACGCGCGCACGCATCAGGGCCTCACGTAAAGTCACAGACGCACGCCCCTGAGTGCGCCGTCGGCTTCCTGTAGAGTAGGCGAACAGCGGCGGGTGATGGCGGGGGTTAATGTGGTGCCTTGACGCTAGGCATGCGGCAGCCTGGGACGAGGAGCTCTGCGCGAACAGCGAGTCAATCGCGCCATCTATCGGCTGCATCAGGGACTTGGGGTCTCCCCCAGGCGTTGTGCTGGTCCATGGATGGAGGAGGGTGATGGCGGGTGATGGGACCGCCGCCACGAAGTCGTCAGGACCCAGGAAGCGTATTGGTATATGTCGGTTCTGTCTGACCGTGGTGTTCGCGCGTTTCGGTGGTGTGGGAGACGGTCACATGGATGTGTATTTGCCCAAGAGGCTGGAGACAGCCGTAGACATGTTCGTCAGATGTCTCGTTCGCGGTTCCGCGCTCCGCCATGTTGGTGCCTATCGCCAGGGTTTGCCACACGCGGAGAACAAACCACAAACGGTTTCGTCTGTCGCACGAACCACAGATGTATTGCTGCACCTGCACTACACACAAGTCACAGACCACTATCGAAACCAAGTGAACCGAAATGAAGGAAAATCCGACAACAGGAAATCTGTCCCGAAAGCTGATTCGCCGCATCACCAGTCGCCGCGCGAATAATTCCAGCAAAACGGCATGCCCAGCTCCCCGATCCGTCGTACGGTCGCTCCTACTCGACCTCGCCAATTATGCGAACCCACCGGCAGTCCCTGCTCAGCAAAAAAATAGAATCGTCCGGACGCAGGAGGGCCCGGGAGGTTCGAGGGCGACGATGACTGTAAAGAAAAACCCTCCTGCCCCCCCCGCTCAATCGGTGCCAAAATTTATGGGCGCGCGCCCCGGGGCCCTGACCGGTTCCCATCAGATGGCGGCGGGCGCTGGCGTATATAAACCTCCCCGCGCGCGTTGGGTGGGGTTTGTTTGCATCGAAAGTTTCACCGCGCGGGCTGATATTTGGGGCGGGCCGTGCGGCCTCGCTCTTTGGGGCGGGCGCGACGCGGCGGTCTTGGGGCCTTTGGTGCGTTGGGAGACGGAACTCCTTCATCCTAAGATCGCGCCGACGCGGTTTCGTGATGTCGGTGCGGGGGCCCGTAATGGAGGGACAATGCTTTTTTCGCCTGTGTTCGATTGTAGTATGTGGTGCTGCAATAATTACTGTGTTGCTGAAAAATGTCCTTGGTTGTCGTGTGCTGCATATGCTTGGTGATGGTCTATGTTTTAGTCTCTCAGGTCGTCGACTCGTCTTGCATGAGGTTTGAGTACGACAGCTGTCGAAGAATGAGGTGCGGGATGCCAGTCGGGTAAAGCAGGGCTTTGGGTGCTATGCTCTCGAGATGGCGCATGTCAGACACAAGGTGCGCGCTCTACATCATTTCACTCTCCCCAATTGACCTGTCGGTCTGCTCACAGATTGTTCAGAAAACAAGTTTTCCTTCCTGTGCTTCAACCTACGACGTGGCGCCCACACACCGCCTCATACACCGAACCACCTTCCGCATCACCAACCCATTCTAATGCGTCACTGAAAATCACGTCCGCCGATCCTTGTCGCAAATCAATGTTCCCCTTGTTCGAGAAGTCGCGCAGAAGGACGGTGCCGGGGACCCACCGCGTTCTTTTCCCCGGCCACTCTCCTCGAAGTCGAAGAAATTATGCACGCAAACTCGGGACAGCTGGCCATTCCTATCGAGCGGCGGGCGTCCAGTGGGGCTTCTTGTTTCGACATGCGTGTTGGTGTCCACGGCGATCGTACGAACCATGATGGCTTGGACTTCCCGTTCTGGGACTTGTTGTCGCACGCTTTTTTTTCTGCAACACACAGGGCCTGACTGGTTTCAGCCGAATAGGCTAATCCTATCCAGTAGAGGTGCGTTCCACCAGGTCCAATCCTATCTGGTACAGACGTCCTGGGATTGTCTCGATTCACGTTCATAGAGGAGTCAAGGTGAAGCCGAAAGGTCGCGCAGATATCTTGGTTCGTGGCATAGTATGTAATCTGTTGCGTCCCAGATAGCTCACCAAGTGCCATAGACACAAATGAATGCCGAGATTACATATAGCAAGCTCAAAGCTTGTGCAGTGCCCGCCTTCGAGGAATGCCGGGACGGTCGTTAGAACCACGATGCAAACGGCATGCAAGAACCCCCGCTCTTATTGTTTCTCACAATTTCCTGTGCAACCATCCCCTCGCTTAACACCCTTTAGGGCTCGTGGTACGCACCCACCTTCACCCCAGTATCACCATTCAGTCTAGACGCTACGCACGAGCGTGCGAGCTGATGGCCCAAGCCCCTTGATATCCCTGACGGACTTTTACGTCCCCGCCGCCGCCCCCCCCCCCACCACTCGCCACCCACACGCGCAGCACACTACAGAGCCTTTCCAACAATACGATGTGCATCATCAACTCGGCATATCAACGCACACGCTCCCGCCCTCGCGCCGCGCCGCTGAACTCTCGCGCAACCGCCGAGATCCCAGATGCGAGATTGGCCCGGCGGCGGGCACTAAGCCCCAGTGCAGGCGGGCCCCATCGGGATCAGGGGCCTTCGCACCAGCGTATCGGCGCGCGTGCTGGGCCCGCGGTTCGCGGTCTTGTCTGGGCCCGTGCGGGGTATCGTTGGTTGTTCTGGTTCTGGCGTCTGGCGGAACAAGGACTACTGCGAGGGCCGGAGGGCAGTGGGCTCTGAGGAGGAGATCATGGGCGATGCGTAGGGGCTTATGTATCCTTGTGGGTGATTATCGAGGTGGTCTTTGATTTCCCGGTGCGGAGTGTGCCCCTTTGTCGTGCCCTGGAGGGGCTCGTGCAGCCCAGTGCGATCGTACGCGACCAGGATGTCCGAGCCAGCAGATCTGCGGCATGTTGATGTGCGTTGCATCCCTGTCCGCGCTCGGCGAGCGACCGTGTCGTCGCCGAGATCGACCTCATCTAAACACCCAGTCTGTCGAGTCGACGCATTGTCGGTATCATAGCTCGCTGCACCCGACCGAGTAGCTGCTGTACTGTATCTAGCAAAGGCCTCGCTAGCGGATATGAAACGCGCCCAGCAGCGTACCATCCATCACAGCTGATATATCAGCTCGTCCTCTGTCGTCTGGAACCCCGGGATCGAACTTCCGTGCTTAAATCACGCTCCAGCAACCCTCGACCAGCACTGCACGCGCATTCCAATCGAGGTCTACGCTTGCGCCGCGGGTAGGTGGTACTTATAGGACTGGCAGCTCACGCGACTCGGGCATGCCTTACACGGCATCCCCGAAGCGCCGCCCGCCCTACTTCCCAAACTCGGGCAGGCGTTTCCGGTGGATTTCACGTGAAAGAGTGAGCGCTGCTTCCCCACCGGGCGTGCTTGCGTGTGATTTGGGTCGAGTGCTATAACATTCACCACCACGACCGCCGTCCCCACAGTTACCGGTCGATCTCTCTTCCCCGCTGCTCACCCTCTGCCTGCTTTGTCACGTCTCCCACTTCCTTACTCTGTACACAAAAGAACACGACGACCACCATGTCTGCCGCAAAGCGAACCTTCTCAAGCAAGCACCGTGATGGACGACGTTGTGATCGTTTCAGCAGTACGCTCTGCCCTGACCAAGGGTATGTCATATACTCTTCATATTTTTCAAGCCCCTCCTTTCTAAGCTGCGTTGCGTCACGTCAGGGCAAGCGTGGCGGTTTTCCCAAAAGCGAAGACATACCACGCCCACGAGGAGATCCTCGCCGCCGTCTTCGCGCTTCCTACACTTCCGCAAAGCTCGACCCCTCACTCATCGAGTACGTGGCAGTCGGCAAACGTCCTTCCACCAGGTGGCGGTGCCCAGCGGCAAGCGCGCGGATGGGGCCCGCGCTCGCTGAGCCGGCATTCCCGAAAACCTCGCCGCCGTCAACACCGTCAACCGTCAATGCTCGTCGGTGCCTGACCGCTGTGAACCAGATTGCGAATTGAGATCCGGACGGACAGATCAACTTTGGTATTGTACGTCATGCCTACGGTCTTGGTGGTCTGGTAAATGTGTATACTGAGAGCGATTGGGCATGTGCAGGTGCCGGCGTGGAGAGCATGACATGCGGCTAAAAAATACGGCGCGCAGCGCGTCGCCGACGCCTTCTCGGAGAAGCGTAGCTCGAGTGCCAGGAGCCCGAAGGACTGCCTGATCCCGATGGCATCACGTCCGAGAACGTCGCGGCCGACCTTTGGCATCTCGCGCGCGGACCAGGACGCGTTCGCCGCGCGCTCGTACCAGAAGGCCGCCGCCGCGCAGAAGGCGGGCAAGTTCAAGGCCGAGATCGTGCCCGTCAAGGTCGTCGTCAAGGACCCGAAGACGGAGGAGGAGAAAAAAGGAGTTTGTCGTCGACCATGATGATGGCCCAAGTGCGCGACGGTGTCACTGCGCGTCTCTCGGGAAGCTCAAGCCCGCGTTCAAGGGGAGGGCGGATCCACACACGCAGGCATGTCCCCATTTTCCTTCGCGTTTTGTCACACCTGGCTCACCTCTCTCAAAGGTAACGCGTCCCAAGTCTCAGAAGGCGCCGCCGCAGGCATCGTCCTCACGCGGCGGCGCTCGCTCGCGCGCAAACTCGGGCTGCCCATCCTCGGCAAGTTCGTCACCGCGTCCGTCGTCGGCGTGCCGCCGCGGATCATGGGTGTCGGTCCGGCGTACGCGATCCCGAAGGTGCTCGCGCAGACGGGCCTGAGCGTGCAGGACGTCGACTTCTTCGAGATCAACGAGGCGTTTTGCGAGCCAGGCGCTGTACAGCATCAAGAAGGTCGGCATTGACGAGGCCAAGGTCAACCTGTGGGGCGGCGCGATTGCGCTTGGACACCCGCTTGGCTGCAGTGAGTCGCGTTTGTCGGTTGTATCGTGAGATCTTTGCTGACATGGCCTGCGTTCTCCAGCTGGCGCGCGTCAAATCGCGACCGGTCTCAACATCGCGAAGCAGACCGGCCAAAACTGTTCGTCACGAGCATGTGTATCGGTTCGGGTATGGGTATGGCCGCAGTGTTTGTCAGCGAGCAGTAGAGTTCGCACACGCGAGCTCTGTATGTTATGGGGTCGGAATGGATTTACCTGCACTGTACATTGTATATTTCCACGTCTTATTGCATCTTCCCTCCTTTTCACATGTCGCGAAAACCTCCGGACGAGGACAGTACAATTGTATTCATGTTGCAACCAACGACATCGCGTCATAGCCTGGTACTAGTCTCACATGTGAATTCGAATACGCCAACGTCAGCTTCGAGCGACTGGTGAAGTCAATGTCGGCTCAGTAACGAACCGCACCCGGAGAGCAATTTCGCTTTCGTACGGACTGGGCGATCGTCATACCGATATACATGGATGAGTTGTACAATTAGAACTGGGACTCGTAGGGTACAATTACATGGTAGTAGAGTACAATTACAGGATAGGTAGAATACACACATGGACAAATCTATAAGGGAAATTCGTGATCAACGCCTCTAACGGGAGGCTCCAACGACCTCAATAATAACACGCCCGACACATTCGTCGCTACCACATACATACACCCCCACGTCTAGTTCCCCGACGCTGCTTTTGGCAGGAAGCCCCGAGAACTCGACCGCACGCTTGCTTGCGCCAGCGCTAGGTGTGCCGCATTGAAGTCGACCTTCAGGGAACGCAGGGATCTTCTTGCCCGTGTCGAACAGGCGTGCTTCGAGCTTGGCTGTCGACGTGACGGGCAAACCGGTCGAAATGCGGAAGCGGAAGGACTGGCCTATGCGCTGGAGCATGCGTATGTCGGGATTGGTCCCGCGGATTGCTGGGCTGGAGTCCGCCGTGGCCCATATGGGAGGACTCGGCGACGGAGAAGGACGGGGACGGGGAGCCCACTGGAGAGGTGTCAGTGTTGTGTTCAGATACTCGAGGCAGAGATGGACGTACCTGGGGACAAACGCGTCCTGACCGCCCAGCGCGCGGACATACTCAATCCCAACGCTCAGCTCGTCGCCCGGCTGGCCTTCAGACTGGCTGAACCGTTTCTCGACCGACACGCTCCGGAAGACCTTAGCCATCTGGCTCGTCACGCGCTTCTTGCCCTGAGTAGGTCCGGGGACAGCTTTCTCGGGTCCATCGAACGTCGTGCTGGGTGTCTTCGGGACAGGAACGCGTGCTCCAGAGGTAAAAGGCACGAGACGAGGCCGGGGTCCTCCTTCGGGTGCGCCGTGGTCGTGGGTCTGGAAGGAGACGGACACTCACTGAGCGGCCGCTGCGCACACTGCGGGCGCGCTCCGCGCGATGCACGACCGCCTCCGTGGGCATGAGTCCTTCGCGGAGTCTTCCGAGCCGTCAGACTCCACGGAAGATGATCGAGTGAGAGGGGCACCCTGGGCATACGCGTGAGACTTGGAGACGTAGGTTTGGGGAGGCGTAGCGAGAAGCATCGTCGAGGGCGAGCGGGTCCGTGGGTGGCGCAAAGTCAGCACGGCGACGAGGGATCGAGCGTTCGGCGGTAGAGTCCGAGGGAGAGCCGGGGATACTGATACTTGCACCGGTCCAGCCCGCTATTTTGCGCTGGAGCGTATTGGTGGAGGGCGTTCATGTCGTCAAAAGGATCCTCTGGCGCCGCGGGCGTTGACAAGCCTGAGATCGTCCGCGTTCGCTCGGCGTCCCGTCCTCGGTCATGGATAAGCGTGGGCTTGCCAATCACGCAAGCTTCTTTTTCTTGTTGTTCGTCGCTCCCGAAAGCCTTGACAGTATCGCTCACACGACGTGCCGTAGAGCGGATCTTGCCCATAAACCTCGCTTTTTGCGCATGACACCAGGGCGGAGACCATCCGAAGGCTACATAGGACTGTCGTAGGATTCCATCGGGCATGCGCGTACGGACCCGCTGAGGGGTCCCAACGGGTTCGCCGGGTCGACCTCTATGCCGATTCCGTACCACTTCTTCTCGTCCGCCGTCCACCCCACTGAGTACCTTCTTCACCCTGATCAGGCCTGTGTCAGGCACCCGGGCACATCGGGACGAAGCATGGCAAGGCAGATGACCAAAGAACACAAGCCCGCCGACCACGCCAAACGCAACCTTCAATCCAAGAAGAAGCTTGGCCTTCGTAGCAGCAGAAAGGTGTGGTCGGCCCCTTGTTGTGGGAATGAGCATAATCCGACGTGGTAAGCGAGACAGGTAGATTGGTGTGAGGAGGTGGAGTGAGTGACGTGCGAGTACGCTGTGAAGCTGATGCTGATATGAGTGTAGTCGCTGAAATTGGCAGGCAACACGTCCGGTAATGGTCGCTGCGTTGCGTGGATCGAAGGTCAAAAACTGAGTAGAGTTGTCCGGGATCAAAGCCGCGGAAAGAGAAACGTCTGCGCGGTCGAGGTTGGTCGCATTTGAGAAGAAATTGGACAAGGCTAAAATTGAGAGATTGGCCCGCTTGCACGAGTACCGGCTGAAGGCCTGAAGAGGAGAAGAAGGAAGGGACGACAGCTATGGAAACGTTGGTTTCAATGGTCTGGTTGACGGTGGTTCGCAATCATCACAGCAGAATGGGCGCGCCTTCCTTGTCCAAACTCTTCTGGAGGGGTGCCGCTTAACGTCCTGCTTTTCGGGGGGGGGGGGGGGGGCGTAGTCCAGCCAATCGCCATAGAAAGAAGTGTCGACTTCCATCGTGTCAATGTCCGAGGGTTGGATGGGCCGCCCGTTCAAGAAAGCACTCCAGAGAAATCCGCAGGTGGATGTTGAGCGATACAAAGAGAAAACTCGGTGTCGGCGGTGACGTTGATAGTCGGCAGAGAGTTTCGTCGCCAGAGACACAATGCCTCATGCTCGGCGACAAAGATGTTGAACGGCAGCGATGCGGCAGAATAGCCCTCATTGGGCAGTCCACTCCACGACAATGCGTCTTCGCAATGCGAAACGGGCCAGCGAACGAACGGTTTTACCAGTTTGAATCACCAGCTGACGGAGTAGTAGTACGCCGTTCAAAGTAATGCTTTGGGGGTTGGAAGTCGATCCAGTCGGGTAGGGGAGAACACACCACATTCCTAATAAGATAGTACCGTCCGCTTGCAAAGCGGCATAATACACGTTTGACGAAGCATTTGAGTGCGAAAGGTGTCGTATTGGAAACCGATACTGAAGGAAAACACGGACTTGGGATGGTGCCTATAGTACGAAGCGCAGGTACCGAGGACCTCAGCGCCGAGTTTTGTGAAACGACATACACAGACGACAGAGATGGATTCGGAAGCTTGAACTGGTCCCCCTTGACCGGATGCATCACCTTCGGCGCAGGCGTGGATGTAACCAGAAGCGGAGAGAACGAAGAAGACGCAGTTTCGCCACCCTTCGTATCTTTGGCAACAAGCTTCACGGTTGTGCAATCCTCGTCTGAGTCGGAAGGAGTGCCGTGGAAAGACAGGGTAGTTTGGTTGAAGGCCAAACCACCGAGGAATGATCCAAAGCGACGTAGTCCAGAGACGCGTTGCGCGAGGAGATAAACGTGTTGTTCGAAACAGTCCAGTTGTAGGAGGTGTTGACCCTGGCGATGAGCGGTAACTGATCCTCCAGGGGGTATTGCACCGAGACAGATGCCAAGGCACACGAGCAGAAAAAGAGGAGAGTTAAAAGAAAGACGTGCATAGTGATGGTGCGTTTTCTAAAACCATGAGGGTTTGCGTCTTCCACTCCTCAACGCAGTCGACCTGCGAGCTCAACAAGAGAAAAGATGACTGTTGAGGACGACGGGCACAGCGTCGATGAGGTCTCCGAGGTGGACGTTCAACACGAAGAGGAACAGCGCTCAGCGCTTAGAGCAAGCACCTCTGCTCTTGGGGGTTCAGGCGCTCTCTTCGTTAGTGAGACCTCGGAGACCCTATACCGTCCGCCACATTGTCCATTCTGCAGCGCAGCCTAGCGGGGTATGCGGGCAAGTTACTTATTTTGGGCATCCCAAGAGGCTTTGCAACTTTAAATCGCTGAATTTAGCAGCAAGGCAACGTTAGTTAGCCTCTGTGTTCTGTGCACAACCGAAAAGAAGAGGAAACATCTGGATCAGTGCTCGCTGAGCCTATATTCATCGACACTTCCGTACATATCAACACTACTACCATATCGTTTTGTCACTACAGCGTCATGGTTTTTCTCTCAGAGTGCGCACTCCCGCGAGACTTGCAAACCAAGCTCCGCTGGACCAGCTGCTACTCCCAAACTCTCCAAGTCCTGCATAGCTTCTTTCACTTCATCGTCATTCACTAACACCGAAAGATCAACGCCGCCCAGTAGATCGTGGAGTGCAGAGGCGGACACGGTTTCCGCCTCCAGGTCAATCCTAGGCATGATGTTGTGTTTCGTTTCGACAAAACCACTGACCAACCCGCACGTAAGGATGCGTTTAGGCAGCCTGCACCGGTAGGCTCGACTGTGAGAATGGAAGGACAGGCCGAAGGACTTGGACTAGGTGTACGATAGTGCTGGAGGGCAGAGTGCGCGAGAGATCCGACTCCGGACAGGCACTGCTACGAGAGAGGGACGATTCACTCCAAGGGCAGTAAGTTGGCCGTCGATCTCCTGGAAGATTGTGGTGTAGCCCTGTACGATGAGCTAATGTGCAAACATCAGGCTGAGAAATAAAGGTTCAATAAAAACAACAAACGCACGTTGGTATCTCTTCGTAGCCATCCCAGGCCGTTTATCCTGGATCAAAAGAGCATCATCGCCAAGGCCAGCCGCGTCCTTAGCACACAGTTCGACTGGCGTAGTTCGTAATCGCCCTGGACCACCAAGACTTCCCGCCTCTTCTGATCGAATAGCGGACCGCGATGTCTCAGAAACCAGCTTTCTGGCACGTAGATCTTCGAGCGCAAGCCTAGGAGACGGGCAACATGAGCCACAGCCCTTCCGTGATTCCCTGCGCCACGTCTCAGCTAAGGTTCTCCACAGAAAGACGTGTAACTCCAGCAAACTCACCATTACCGTGGCGCTATACAAAACAGCTTGAGGTTCTTCTTCCTGATTGACTCAGCCAGTTTCTCGACCGTCAACCCCTCAGTGTCAACTTTGAGTTTTCTCGCGAGGAGGACGCCAATCGCCCACGAGGCACCCAGAACCTTGAATGCCGGTAGGCCAAATCTCGAACCCTCGTATTTCAGGAGAACCCGTTTGGGACACCAAGCTCACTTGCCAGAGCAGGAAAAGTGATCTAACAGAGGGGGCACGGCGCATAATTGGGGAAGAAGGTCTTATGAAATGTGTACGCTGGCAGCATTGGAGATTGACGGCTCCCTGAAGCACCGATATGGCGTGCAGGATGTGTTCACGTAGAGATCATGCGCCATCGCAAAGTTTATAGCCCAGCGGCCAATGATAGATCCGCAAGAGGTACTCTGGTTTTGCTAGGTCGTGGGTCAATCCTTGGACCTTGAGAATTCGAAAGTTAGAAATGACTCGGGCTATCCACGTAAAATAAATAAATAAATAAAAATATAGATAAATTTACCGTGAAGATAAGCATGAGAAAGTGTTTTGCTCGATTTAAAAAATTTAATAAAAATAAAAAAAATTTTTAATTTTAGCCACGTGTAAATTTACCGTTGAGAAATGTTTGGCGGCGTGACCAATCGATATCAATGATCAACTGTGTGGTGGTCGGATAGTAGGTCATCAGGGAACGTCTTCTGTCCACAACGATTGAACGCTGATCTCCTCAGAGTCGGATTCTCTACGATACTTAATACTGATGGGACGATGTGCGGCCAATTCTGGATGAATGACAAAGCCAATTCGAGGAATTGCTCGCGTGCAAAAAATTCCATATCCACTCATGCAGAATCCTCGCGTCGCAACGCTCGTATTTGGTACGGATAGGACGGCTTCCATATTGAGTTGGCTGAAGTTCTCATCTGGCAGAGGACCTGGCCACCGTTCGCAGACTGCAACTCGGAGATAAGGCGGCGGGGCGGCGTTGTCCTCACATCGCGCCGTTAAGTCTTATTTCGCGACCGAATTGGCACCAATCGTGGAAAACTAGCGGATGCGGGCCAATACTGGCTCGACCGATTTATGAATAATATTTCATAGTTTATTTTTGCAGCACACCTTACTGACTCATTCATTTACTGGTAATTCACCAGGGCTTTCTCATGCTACACTGACTCTATCCCATGCATACACAGAGTTGTTGCTACATACCTGAAATGAGTGTATATGCTTCTGATGAGGATAAAATTGATGATCAAATGGTAAAATATAGATTCCTACCGGTAGCACAGTCTGAGAGCATGTGGTCACAGCTGAACCAACTGTAACGCATCAGTGTCGCGCACCACCGTTCACGACCCTGGGCACGCGTGTGCCAGTGTTGCTCAAGCAACCTTGGTGGACGCACCGACACTATCCCCCATAATCCTTGCATGACCAAAACATTAGAGTATGAAAGGTACAATATATACTCACACACATGCTGCGGCACCACGCCGAGCTTCTCCAGGGCACTGGGCAGCGTCCGCGAGCATTCGATTCAGCGAGCAGCCTCGGAGGGAACCCCGGCGCTTGCTAGCGCTTGCCGCGCGTAGAGTTCCAAGTCCGAAGCGCCCGCGAGACTCTGCCTCTCGCTCCCATCCTCCGCCGCCGTTCACGAGAACAGCGGCTCATATTCCTCTCCTTTTCTCGCAGAGGCCTCCTTTGGGGGTCTCTGAACTCCCCCCCACCGCATCTACCTTCAAGCTCTCCCGAGTCCCTTGCTGCTCGCCGTCTGCTGGTGTTCAACGCACGCAACCACCTACTCTACCCACAACGGCCAATCTCCCCCAAGTATGGCCATACATACCGACAGCAAACGACGCGGAAGGAGACGGAAAGGTGGCTTAGATACAACGTGGGCATAGAAACGAACCTGCGGGGTCATTCGTTACAGGTATGTGACTTTGGCCTCCCGCGCGCACCCTGCCCGCTAAACTGAACTCCAGCGACCACATCCTGAACCGTCCCACACGTGCGCCCTCCAAGAGCATGTAGACCGTTGAAGAGAGGTGAGTAGGCTGATTTGCCTACTTCCCATGCCCGCCGCGGCGTGTTTACGAGCTCAATAGCTCAGGTGCGTATTTTCCCCCTACTACCATGCTACTTCCATGCCCATAGGCCCCTCCCATGTGCAGAAGCGCACCCCCGAAGACACCTGGGAGCGAATACGGGTCCACAGTCTATCCAAATACCTACCGGACGAATCAACGTACCACTCACTGCCACTTGGTCATGTATATACAGGCCACAGGCTCGCGCACCCGGTCTAGGCAAAAACGTGCTCACTGACCACTTTTGTTGTCGTGTATTCAGCCTGAAACCTCAAGCATACTGACTGCGCACCATTACTAAGACACAAGCATGCGCACAACAACCACGAAGATAGCTGCGGCGAGCCAAGATGCCCCGACGATGGACGACCAGGACGACCAAGACGCGACGAGGACGACCAAGACGCGACGAGGACGACCAAGACGCGACGAGGACGACCAAGACGCGACGAGGATATCCGCAATGGGACGAGGCCAACTACGGCTTGGCGGCCTCGATGCGACGGTTTCCGCGCGAGGGCACGACTCGCATGATGCAGGTGACCATGACAAGTCATCTATCACATGAGACAAATCAGCCACGGCGCAACGCAAACGGCACGACCGGAACTCCACGGCATATAGGCTACGATACACCTGACAAGGACGCACGCAACGAGGACTGTCATGACAAGGGTGAACACGGGACGATGAGGCCGACCACAACGTGCTGAGGCCGGCTACAACGTGCATGACCACGATGCAATGTGGACGGCGAGGACAGCTCGTGGTGAGGTGAACTGCGGTGCGGACAAGCCGCACGCGACATGGATGGCGTGACGATGAGGCCAGCCACAGCGGGGACGGCTGCGACAAAGTCACCTACGCCGCTGCGACGGCACGGATTGAGCAACGATGACTCTACGATTCACGAACGGTCTGGACAGCACGACGGTGACAGCTAAATGTGGGCGCATTGGGGACGAGGACGCTGAGGACTACCACAGCACAACAGTGTAGTAGATAGCTACCCAGAATGCATTTCATACACTGCCCCTCGAATACTGTGAGAACTGGTGGAAAAGAATGGAACTGTGCACATTAATGGCAATGAAACATATACAATGGTGTCCACCATACGACTGTCAATGCTCTAGTTCATTGCAACACAGGTAGACTGTACTGTCCGAAAGCGGCAGCAATCAAAACCGTTGTGGCGCACGGAGAACGCCGAAACTCGACAAAGTGCAGAAACACAAACGCATTGACGTCAAATTGGCATATTAACAGAGACACAAAAATTGAACAATACATTTATGACTGAGATAAATGTTTTAGAGATCACTAAATACCCCACTAGCACAGCAGAGTATGTCCTCCGCAAGGTAAGGCGGCGGACAGACGGGCGCTAATCCTGGAACGAAAGTTTCGTCGAAGTTTGTGCGAGCTGCAGGAGTTGAAAACATCAAGCGCTTAGCATAACGACTTGAGCGGGGGGTAGTTTCAGTGGTCTGCATAGTTAGTAGCAATATTTAGAGGTCAGATCCATGTACGACAATGTTAGAAAATCGGAACAAGTTTTGATTCAAATTTGTATTGGAAAACCCTAGGGTTAAGGTTGTCAGACGCCCAAGAGACGCTCAATTTTGAATCGAACGGTAACAAAAATTACACTTTCCCACGCTTACTACGAAATTTTGGTGTTAGGAAGAGATCCCCAATACCCAAACACGCATTGGAAACGATTTGATTATTATTTCATAAATTGTAAAACAGAGCGAACTGCGATATAAATCCATGATTGAGAATTATTGCCCGATGAAACACGCTAATTGACACACATACTCCATGATCGAATACTAGACTTTACATGCACCAAGGATAGGGCCACCTCGACCTCTCTGAACCAGAATCGCGGCCCTTAACCCATTGCCTTCGAGCTGCGGGAGAGAAAACTCCATTCGACCACCTTTCCCACCATCCCAGTACGAGAAGCTCACGGACGATATTTTGGTGAGGAAGCTTCCCGTCCCTTGTTCTCCCCGCGGCCGATGGTTATGGTCATGCATCTTAGGATCGTAAATCACGAGCTGGACGATCCCACGGGTGTCTTCGGGACCAGCAATCATGACGCGAACCGTTCTCGATAGAGACACTGACCGACGTCGCGTCATGTGAAGCTTGGCCATCGCGGATGAGGTTCTGGAGCTCGCTCTGGCGAGACCCGACGCCACTTGATACGCCGTTTACAATGACCTAAAGGGTTTTCGTGAGACGCATACGAGCATGGAATCTATGATGGACGCACCTGCGGGGTATACACGCTTCTACTCTTGAAAGCGGCAGCGTAGTCCCGCTGACGGTTGTCCCAAGCCTTGTTCCCAAACGTGTCGGGCCAGCCAAGGTAGTCCCAGTACGTGACTTCGTATGTGAGCACCAGCGTTTGAGGGTTCGTCGACTACGCGTAGAACGTTGTCGTTCGCCGGTGGGCAGGAGGAACAGCCCTGGGACTGGAACAGCTCTACGACGGTAAGAGGCTGCACTGTGGCTACGGATGTCGTTGCAGATCGATTGCGCTTGCGCACCCCCCCCGCAAACGATGAAGGGTATGTGGATGAGGATAAAATAGGGGAGCGAATCTCTTGCGGAGATGGGGTCGTTAAGAGTAGTCGCCGGGGGCGAAAGCGTCCTGGGGGATGCAAACTTTGTCTTTCTCCGGGCGAAAAGCGCGTAAAATATCCTTCATGGCAGCTTGCGATGATTAGAGTAGTGGTAGACGGTATAAAAGGTATGGTTGTGTGGGAACCGCCCCAGAGGAAGGGTGAGAGAGTGTTATATTGTTCATCTGTTTGTCCAAAGAGTAGATATTCCGGTGCACATTGTGACTTGGGCGGCGAGGTGTGAGAAAGACATTGTAGAGACATAACAAGTACGTTGCAAAGTTGAGGTTTCAAGTTGTCTCAGCTTTGTAGTGAGCGGAGGAGCAAACCGATGCAACTCGAAATTTAAATCGAGAGAAGCACAAACACGTGGCACTCACGTGGGTCCTACACATCGCAAGTTGGCCAAAGGCCCAAAAACGACTTCGAGAGGCACGGTGACCATCGAGAGTCAAGCTAGTGAAGCGTAGCGTAGGTGTGTATCGATGCGTTTAAATAAGGTTTATGCATGAAGCTAAATTACCACCTCTAATTCCAGAGCTGAAGATCCCCTCAGACTTGCCTCAGACGACCCATTCTGGCCAACGGTGACGCGACCAGTGAACTGGTAATAGTCGCGGAATCATCTCTAGCTCATTGCAACAAACGATTGGCCGTTTCATGGCAGATGTCTGTTCTAGATACATCACTCAACAATGTCTACGAGGAGCCTGCGGGTCAAACCCAACCACTCCTCTACTGTGCCCGGTGTCAATGACGACGCCCACATACATCAGACATGCAAGCTTATGGTTTGTAGATGGATCTGTTATTCTTCAAGCAGAAAAGACTTTGTTCCGCGTACATATGTCTCAACTCTCTCGTCACAGTATCTTCTTCAGAGATCTTCTTCTCTCTACCACAGCCACCACACGTCCCAGCTGACCCTCCACGCCAAACGATATCGCATTTTTCCTACAAGCGACCAACAGTACATGGAGGGGCTGTCCGGGTACTCGAATTACAAGATAGCGCAGAAGACTTTGCGCATCTTCTCTCTGCACTTTATGACGGTCCAACCTTTGGCAATAACGACCGTGAAGACTATCGCGTCGTCGCCGGTCTCCTTCGTCTCGCCACAAAATATTTGATTGACAATCTACGAATACGTGCGCTGAGTCACCTATCCGTTGCATGGGCCGTCCACGCTGAAGGGCTGGGACAATCCGAGAGGAAGTCGCACGAAACTTCCAAGTCGAGACAGGGCTACCCCGAGAGCTCCGGTACCCTTCACCGATCGTACGTACATGATGACTACGTTATATCTGCTATTTTACAACCGCCCCTCATCCTCAGGACGTGATAAATCTTGCACAAAGCACCTCGGCTTTCATCCTCCTTCCATCTGCGTTCTATGCACTCTCACGCTATGACCATTCCCAGATTTACGAACCCGACCAGGACGTCGCGGTACAGTGTCTCTCTCCAGAGACCCAACTTGCCACGTACGACATCCAGCGCCTTGCACTCGGCAAAGAAGCCTCACAGCACGCCGTCACGACTCTAATACAGAGTATGAAAACTCAATCGCAACGTTTCATTCCCTGCATTCGATTCCACCGCACGTGGTGGCACGGGTGCCCGAGCGGGCGTAGGTGGTATCTCTGGTCACGGCGACGGCCGTCAGGGCAGATTTGCATTTCGGGGCGCAGCATGTCGCAAGGACTTTGCGGAGCTTGTCGAGCATCGAGCAACGCAACGCAACACTACCTGTTTGACCCGAAAAAGGGGTGGCAATGACCCACTTTACGTTCGCCGAGGAGCTCGGAGGCAGCTCAAGAGCGCTGAATTTTTCCGAGTGCAAGGCTTGTGGCGCGTAGCTTGGAGGCGTGGGCAGCGAAAGAAAGGGATAGACTTTGGAAGTTGGTACCCTCATGGTTCCGGCTGTGAGCGGCCACAATGTGGAGATAGTTGTAGTGCTTGTACTGATACTGGCTCGTGACAAGTGTCTGGTCTAATAATTCTGGTATGCGATGCACGACATCACCGAACAGAAAACAATCAGACTCAGTCCTGCAAAAACCAGTGATAAGGCGTAAATTACAGCATGAATACTCATAAGAGCGGTCAAACAATGCCCAGGAAAATACACATGGGCGCACAGATGACTTGAAGAGAATAGAGCTATGCTTATGAGGAAAAGAATTGCTGAAACCTTGAGGATGTAAAGAGCAATGATCATCGCACAAGACGCTTCAAATATGGCCAGTCTACCGTGCCCAGTAGTGACCTTGACTGCATCCCTCCCCTCCATTCGAGGCATACATTGCTTGATCTGACGCAATGCATGCCGCTCTTCTGGGCGACCAGAGTCTTCGCCAGTGTCGAACTCGACTCTGGGGTTGATCACGTCGGAGAGATCGGCGAGCACATCAAGAGCTCTCAACATTGCGTCACAGCTTTCTAGATGCGCTAAACCGGATGGCTCTAAAGCATGGCGAAGCTCATCCTTGTACACGGTTACAGCACAGGTAATGTCTGGATGCCCGATTTCCGAAAGTGGTGTGCGTCGGATGAAGAGGGTCAAGAACCTCGAGTTTTTCATGGTGGGCACTTCTGCGTTTACAATCCCTGTGTCGAGAAGGGGTGAGTTTTGGAACCACCAGTCCGCATTACACAGAGACGTACTCTGACCATCTTCTTCTACTCTAAGAAGAAAAGCCATGGGGATATTGAGCGCGTGGAGAGGCTCCGGAGAACAGGCTCTGGCGAGAACGAGAGTATCATCCCTGCCAATGCTGCGTAATCCAGCCTGTTCGTCAGGTTTTTGCCCTCCGAGGAGGCTCAGGGCATTCATTGCCACATGTCCGCTTTCCACAGACAGTTGCTTGTAACGAATGCTGATGCGTGTCAATGCAGGGTGACTGAGACTAGGTTGTCGGGTGTAGGTTGCAGGCTCGTCCGGCCAAGTGACATTTGTGAGCTCCAATCTTGTCAGACCGGGGTAGCGATAGGACAAGCCTTGCAAGAAAGCTGAATGACCGAAAGCGATGTGATTCAAGGACGAATCGCTGCAAGGATGTCAAAGAACGAAAAAGAAAACAGGAGTGGAAGCTTCGAGAAAACGGTCGCAGGCATCTGTGCTGGCCGTTGGCCCCTTTCTAGTGACGTCCCCTGCCCATCCCAAATGAAGGTTTGAATATTGGAGACGCGCTGTGCAGCTCTCGACACGAGGAATAGGTCGATGCGCTCAGCCGCATGCTGTGTCACTATCCATGGCTTTCACGTATGGCGCTGGGGAAAAATGAACAAAGACGAGGTGTCATCGGAGCGGAGTAGCTCCAGTAGACCCTGCATTTTGTTCAAAGGTCGATACTGAAACGGACTTGAAACGGATTTTTCTCAGCGTTTTAAACCAGTGGCGACAGAATACTACAGATACGTTGGGGATGTATCTTGCATCCCAATGACCCCCAAGGTCTTTTTGTCCAAACGGTATCTTTCTCCCGAAGGTAGGGCTCGTTGCGGTCTGAAGCACAATGTGATGGGTGATCTCTCCCGGAAACCTTTCGATCCACGGTCCCATGAGAATCGTTCAACTTTGACGCGTCATTTTCGCGAGCAATCGAGCCGGTGCTGTCGTATTTGACTCTATCACAGTATAAAGCAGTGTCCAATGAGGAAGAGTCATGATGTAGCGGGCCTGCCATTATACACTGAGGGAGCGGGCCACATAGCGCAGTCAGCACCGTGACGGCCGTTCGATTCGACTTTGCGCTTTGCTCACGAATGAAAATTCTGGATATCGAAGAGCTTCTCCGAGAGGGTTTCGTGATAACTGAGTGGAAAGGATGAGAGATACAGCAAGGCAGGGAAAGTCAATCCGACCGATGTGACTAGGGTGCGTCAAAACACAAGGCTGGCAAGAGCCGTACTAGGGTTTACGGGCCGTGGGAAAACGAGAGCCCAGCACGTGATCGCGATCTGCGGTCGCTGAATTGGGGTCGAGCTGAACTTGAAACCGTCTCCCACAGTTATACTCCGCACCTGGGGTTGGCAGATGCAGAGTGTAGGTTCTGTGACCATCTTAGCACTGCAGTAGCGCGATATCAGCGCGGCGTCGCTATGTCTACATCAAATAACCCCCACGCGCGCGCCATGGCCCATGGTGTGCTGGCGGTCAAATTTGCCACGGGGTCTTTCATTAGTATACGCTCACCTACCGAATTAAAGACGTCCAGTAAAGTTGAAAAACTTCGCATCGGGGTAGGGGGGGGGAGTACTTTGCTTACAAGATAATGAATCTGATCATTGCTATTCTAGCGAGATGAAATTTTGCGAAGCAGTACCTAAATGAAGTGTGGTGGACTCCGGAGCTTCCAGGAGATCTCGCTCTCCCTGAAAGGCTGGTCCTACCGGTCGAAAAAACTCTGGATCAGTCTGCACCAGAAATTGAGGATGACGGTGTTGTTGTGAAATTCGGTGTGCAGACATGTTTACCCTCCGAAGGTACATAATCTTACCACTCAGCAGAGAGACCACACATCTTCGACGACCTTCTCGCTGGGAGCAGTCTCTACACAAAACGTGCGGTCCAATATCCCATATGACCCCCGCTGCGAAATTTACTACTACGAGGCACACATCTTGACTCTCTTTCCGTCTAACCAGTCAGTACATATTCTGTTGAGCACACCAGCTTCATGCATGCTAATCTCATCGAAATAAAATTTTCTACCCTTAGTATCTTGGGAATAGGGTAATATTCTGTCTAATCGCACTCGATCAACTGCTCAACCCCGAAACATGGTAGGATCCATGCTCATTTTGTATCCGACATGCACGGAGCGTCGTGCACGTATATGAGTAATGGCACCATGTCGTACAGGGGCTTTGGTCAAGTTCCATGCGTATGGTCATATGCTGCCACATACGGTCGTGAGTCTGCCCTCCCTATTGGAATGGGCACGGGAAGAACAACCTAGTCTCGTTGCACACAGCAGGTGATGTCATTGGTTGCGGCTATCGTAGAAACGATCAGAGCCTCTTTTTCACGAAGAACGGCATCTATTTAGGTGATTTCTATTGCCTTTGTTCGTATGGGCGTCGAGTATCTAATTTCTTCGATCTCAGGAAGCGCTATACCAGCCGAGGCACAAGGTCAATACTCACCGGTCAGTGTGCCGGTCGGACCTCCGGCGTTTTTCCCTCAGTTTCGCCTCGCGAACTGGCCATTTGAGCGCAAATCAGAGCTAACTTTGGCCGGGAGCCCCCCCCCCCATTTCGATTCGATACTCTGTGGATACTGTCGCCGATTGGGCAAGATATGTCAAATTCAAACGTGACGCCACCACTCTCCCATCCGAAGTACTGCACCAAATCCTGACAGAGGTAGTACGCACGCTCTCGTGCAGTCAGAACTTGGACCCATCCGAAATACTCCGCCTACAAGAGTTGTCATATTTCTCTAAGTCGTTTGGCCTTAGTCTGCACAGCATTGGGCGCGACAGGCGAGGCGCGGGCTCTACCACTCGACTGTTCTCTGCCAAGTGGGCCACGTAGGAAAAACTGGGAAACCTTATCCTTAGATCTCCAAAATCATTATCCTTACCTGCTGTCTTCATCAACAATCTTGGGGTGTTTGGGGCGGCTTCACCAGAGATGGGTCTCCTTCTCGTCTCTAGCCTCCCTTATCAGCTCAAGCGGCTACAATCTATCGTCTGGGAAGGGAGCCTGGACTTTGTCGGTCCACTGTTTTCGTCTAGGGCTACCGCACAGCGATTCCCGCCTCATATCCTGACAAGAATGCTCGCCTGTTCCAGGCTTTTTCCGCACTCGAATGCCTTCGACTACGCACCATGCGTTTTCCCTCCCTCTCCCATTTTTTGCGAATTGTTTACTCTCTTCCGCGGCTTCGGACTCTTACTTTGGATGGGATCTCCTGGCCGGATACGAAGGTACTGATATTCCTACCTGGTTCCAGCGTCCACGGTATCTCAACCGAGTCGAACTTACATCCGTGGAGCATCAGAAGACCTTGCATTTTCCGGCTGCAGGCGACGTGAGCAGGCTATTTCTTGGTCGCATTCAACCCCCGCCCTTTTTTTCTGTGCATCCACAGATTACTCAAACACGTCCATGCTCTGCCTGACCTTGTGGATACAGACTCGCACGTGGTGGCGAATATCTGCTCTTTCTTCGCCGCTTGTCGTATCCAACAAGGATTGTCCATTTCTCACTCAATCATCTTCTCGACTGAAGAAACAGGGAGCGGATGTAAGTGCTCAAAACACTAGCTCTAGTAATAGTTGATTGACTTGGGCGCATTACCACAGGGAAATTTACAATGCAGGCTACCGCAGAAGGCGATTGGAAAATCATCCTTCATCTAGCGCGCAAACTCTGCGGATTGCCCACCAGAGATCACACGCATCACAGTTTCTCAGGTACACCCCGGCCCACAAATCCACCTTCCAAAGCTTTTGCGCCGACCTCGATACGGTCTTACTCAGCCTGTCGAGCTACCCTCGCCTTGAATGCGAGTTTTACCGCTCAATGACTCCGTCGACGTTCGCAGAATGCTATTGAATTTGCGAACGAATATGCCGCACCTGGCTGGCAGCGACAAGCTCATCGTACATGGAGACCTCGACGTAGATGGGCAGGAAGAAAGGTTCATACCATCCGCTAAGTCCATGGCTCTGCTTCCTGCCCATTATTGGCTGGGAGACTACGACCCTAACTTCGTATGGATTACGGACGGCCACCGTCCTCCTGCAGTTCGCCGTGGCGATCCAGCGTCTGAAGCACGGGCGTCCGGTTTACTCGAGGACGACACTACGGTGGTGGGATATAACTATTGATTGAGTGTAATATTGGCTCATAGACAACCCTGTACTGCGTTTGATGAATTAGCGTATAGATTCTCGACAGTTTTATCAGCGGTGTAGGCTATAGCATTATTTATAGATGAGCTTTTTGACTTGAGATAAAGACTCGTAAGTATTATAAAGGATGGCGCGAATAATTCCTGCACGTATGGGTTACAATACAACTCATGGCGTTATGGCCTTCTTCATCTGTCGGCTGAATATCCACAAACCACCAAACCCCTCCTCGCTCTAGGCGCACTTTGATTCCGGGGGATCTTGGCGGTGGCTTGTCTCGCTGCGCGAGGATCTCGTACCACTGCCCTCTCCTCTTTGCTTTCATCACTCCCGCTTCGATGACTCATCAGACAGGTCTCTCCCAGACGTCCCGTAACATCTTTGCTTCAGGTGTCCTATCTGCACCTCCGCGAGTTCGGACCCTCCGTGTCCTCAGGTGGGCGGTGTACCTTTGAATGGAACTCATGGTGTTCTTCCACAGGAAGATGCGCGATGAAGACTGTATGCATCGATCGCAGCAGACCTCAAGATCACGTATGGAACTTCCTCGTCTAGAGAAAATATGCCGCCTAATACGCCTGCTTATTGCTTTACAGCCGAAAGAAAGAACACGTGTGGTCCCGGGCCGCTTATTTTGTAGAAGCCGGCTTTGCGATTGGCAACTACAATCTGCAGCTTTGATACTGCTCATCGTCGGTCTCATACTCCTCAGAAGCGTTGCTCATCTGAATTCCATGTATGCTCCGAGGCCGGAAGTTGGCCAGCGCCGGATTTGCCTGCAAATCGCTTTAAGGTAATGTACGCAGATAGGGATATTTTCTTCTTGGGCTGATCTTCGGTGATTTTCCTACAATTTTCACAGCTCGATTTTGAGAGCCCATTCTCAAGAGGTACGTCAAGACTTACGGTGTCTGTACACTGCTTTGGGTAGGGCTGGCTTCATCACCGCTCTCTTCTTCGCTAAAACTCTGAGCGGAACAGTCAAACAAAATGCACATAGCGGTCCTATGAGATAATCAAATACGAGCAAAAAAATCTTAATTACTGGAGCCTACCGATATACCTCTCCGTGCATTAGACTGTCTCGAGCCTTAGCAGTCTTCAGCTTGACCTTCGAGATCCCGAAACACAGGAAGGCGGTCTGGATCATCAGCAAATGTACGACACGACCAGCGAGGCAAAAGGTTTGCCCACTACGTTGAAGGACACATCTAAGCCTGTGTGAATTCGCATAACCCGCACAGAAACAAACCATTACAGTGTCGATTTCATCTACACCGGGAGCAAGGGTCTGTAATTGTCTCAGCAGACGTTTCGCGTCTCGCGAACCCTTTCCGCGAAAATCATTTGGCCAAAGTAGCCACAGGCGACTGAGCACGCTGTTATCCCTAAGGTCTATGTCACGATGCCTCCCGGTTGGAATAAAGCTCATTCAATGCGACGCCGAATCGTTGTCCACTCACGTTGCTCCAGTCGGGCGTGCCCTGTGTCTCTCTTCTAAGCAGACCACGCCCCTGACTCCGTGCCTTGCGGCGTCGCTGAAGATTATACTCTGACGCAGTGGTGCTGGCTAGCATTGCCAAGTATTAGAACAGAGAGACATCACGAGCCGAAGGACGTCGACCGCGACTAGTTGACTTCGCGGCAATTCGAACTTTGGGCCTCGGGGTAATTAGGATTTGATGGCTCGAGGTTGCGGCCGGCAACTAGCGATCAATGATCGACATTGTCGGCATTTGAAGATGTAAATCGGGCCAGCGACGACCACCAGCGACCACCGTCACATATAGTGGGAATATCATAGTCAGCTACGTCGTCATGTTCTTTCTCTCTTGCATGCAACGTTGGATACTGAGATTATTTCAGCGCGGTAAAGTGTCGCATGCTGCGCGACTCATTACGCTGACTTACCTGGCACGCGCTAGGTCGATAGACAGTGCAAAAGCGACATGCTTGCGCTATCACGCAATGCGTAAAGCGGCGAGAACATTTCGCGCGGTCGATCCTTACATGAAGACCTGGACTACTGCGAAATCTTGAGAACCTCATCTCGCTGGAACCAATGGCTCCGTCGACAGAGAACCCTGAACTGAGAGTAGGCGATATTATCGTCATCAAAGGTGACAGTACCACCGCGACCCTTCCACCCGAAGTTGTACACCAAATCATAACAGAGGTCGTTAGCATCCTGGCGTTGATGGAGAAAAGAATCTTCATTTTCAGGATGTCGCCTTGCTTAGGAAAGGCCAAGTCGCACTCAGCAGATTGTACGATGGTTTGCAAACATTGGGCACGATTATCGAGACATGCGCTTTTCAATTCTACTACATTCTTTTCCACGCAGATCATCTATCAAAGTTCAGCAATCTCATTCTCAGGTCACCGCAGCCGTTGCTGCCTGTCCTTATGATCAAAAATCTCGGGATGCTTGGAAAGGCTTCCTCGGATATGGGTTTTTACTGCTGCTTTCTCCCCTCCCGCGTCAGCTCAAGCGACTGAAGTCCGTCACCTGGGAAGGGATCAGTTTGATCGAGAGACTTCCTTATCCAAGTCGGTCTTTGACGAACAACGAGTTCCTCCCCATTTCTTGATTATGCTTCCTCGTCTATTCCAGTCCTTTCCAGGACTTCAACATTTTACATTGCGCAAGATGCACTTCAGCTCTTTCTCCCGCCTCCTACGAATTGTTTCCGCCCTTCCCACAGCTCCGCGCTCTCGTTATGGATGGTGTCTCCTGGCCGGAAGAAGGTGCACGGGTCCCTAACTGGTTCTGTCGTCCAAGATTTCTCAGCCAGGTCGAGTTTACTGGAATGGAGCGCCAGACGATACTACGCTCCCTTGCTGCTGGCTGTATGTATTGGATCTTTGTTGCTCGTATCCAACCCTCTCCTCTCTCGATACGAGCGCCGCCTCCTGCAAGCGCCGACGAGGTTCCACTCGAACTTGCAAGTTCGGATGTACAAATCGTTGCAGACATTTGTGGGCTCGTTCTACGCGTGTAGAGTCAAATATATCTGGACCGTCGTGGACTCATTGATTTTCTCTGTGGATCAGACAATGGACGGACGTGAGTGACCATGACAGTGATCCAAGTCATTTTCTCATCCTAACGTGAGTGCGCTTTATTAGAGAAACTGACAATGAAGACCGCGACAGAGGGTGACTGGAAAATTGTGCTACTCGTGAGACCCACTACAGGAGACCACCGCCGAGGCGAGGTCGCGAAGATAGCGATCTGGGTCGACTCGCCGCACCTTTTGTTAAATCCTCTTTATCCACTTTCACACACAACTCGACGCCCTCATTGCCCGTCTTTCCAATTATTCCAGACTCCGTTGCGAATTCCATCATATCGGAGACCCCGTCGACGTCGACAGAATGATGGGGCGTGGGTGAGAGGACGTGAGCATGATGAACCTGTCGCGTGACAATCGTGTCATGTTCGTTCTAAGCCTCGTGAAGTGGGCTACTGTGAAGAATGGCTGGCCCATTCGCAAGGATGACTATCGACACTTTTTTGACCTCTCTACCACTTGCCAGCATCTCACTACCGAACAGCGTTCAATTTTTTCTCGAGTGGATAGCGCAATATTCGGGGTATCAAGGAGGTGGGCCACGGCCATAGTGATGTCGGATACTTTCGTGTTGCGTTTCCTCTCAATTGCGCAAAGATAATAATTTTAGCACTGCGTTCGCGTTCACCCCGTATGAGTGCAGTTATGGGTCTCATAATTTATATATAACACCCCGAAAAATACACTAGAGTAGAAGGATATCCCGCTGCCGCTGAAGACCGGGATGCTCACCTTACTGACTGAATCTCTCAGCCGAGCGCGTACACATCTAAGCCAAGCCTTCACTTTAACGCCCACACCCCATGAGGTCCATGCCGATGTCGACACCAAGCGCACCCTTAAAGCCCGCGCCCCTTCGCCCGGACGAGATTGTCCTGCGCCTCGACGCAGGCATACTTGGGAATCTCGACGCCGCCGACGACAAAAGACTCGGCGCCCGCGTCTATGGATGCGGTCGGGCCCAGTCCCCGCGCAATGTTTTGTGGAGACTTAGAGTTCGCAAAAAGGGGCGAGGGACCGCCACGGCAATCGGAAGAGACGGCCACGAGGTCGAAGCTGTCGAGGAAGGTCTCGAGCTGGAGGGGCGGTGGAGGCTTCGGTGGCGAGGATGTCGCTTCCTACTGCTTCGTCACTGGATACGCTGGCGCTCACACTAGCGTTCTATTTCATAGACGCGTCCTGGCAAGCATATCACAGAAACCAAACTTGGGTGAGATGCGAAACGACCCTACCTTTTTAATTGAGAACGTGACTTCATCCTTTGGTATGTCTGATGTAATCCTAAGAAACGGGTACCACGTGTTTGCACGACACTAAAGGGTAGTACTTGCATGAGTATTGGGCTTTGGAGATTGCTGAGGGGATTCTTAAATCGAGAGTGCGCATGACGAAAGCAACAGCGTACCAAGCCCCCAAAGTACTCGCACTATCGGCGCGCAAATGCATCGACACACCATCAAATACGACATAAACGCATACTACACTCCTGCCGAAAAGTGTTCCATCACTCTGAGGGTTATGACTCGTTCTTGAAGAACTCGACTGCAAGCACTACGCCCGACCTGAACGATGCGGGCGTGTTGCGGTAGTACTTTGAGAGCACTGGTACGTAACCTGGCATACGGTTCACGGCCATGGTGCAGCCTCCAGATGGGAATCCATGAGGTTGAGGGCACAAGGCGGGCGCGTTAGCGGATTGCCCGGTTCGATGTGACAGTACTGAGGCGAGTCAGTTCATGGTGTTAGGAGATGCAAAGGGAGCTTACCTAGCGTTCTGTGTAACGCTTCCAGTTTCAGCCCAAGTAGTAAGGTAAGTCCAGGAAGCCTGAAGAAAATTGAGTATATTCGGGGGAATGGCAGGATGTAGTACTCACCGTCCATGTGTATCAACGCCATCGGCGAGCCCCACAGGGTCCGAGGTTTGTTACCTTCTGAGCCGTATCACAGAAGAATAGGTAAGCAGTGCGAATGGAAGCGACGCGCGGCGCACTTCACGACCCAGGACTTCGTCAGCCTGTCGCGTGTTCATGGCCCACTCCTCAGCACCTTACCGACGAGTCCTGACCCCACCGGGTGTCTCAGCAACGACATGACCCTTTCAGATATATCAGTGAGCGCGAGTCATAGCGGCGTCTTGCAAAAGCGCCGGTGACGATGAATCGACGACGAGGAGCTCGAGTGGCATATTGAGACAGGATGGGCCTCGTAGGGATGAAATGGCTCTGGGAAGCAACATCTGAGTGAGACATGATTGCCTGCGCGCAAGGCGGGTCTTTTTTGCAGTGTTACGGTCTGAATGACCTGTAACATTTGGGCTCTGCCGGACAAGGACAAAATGAGAGATTGGGGAATCGTGAAGTCGGTAGTACGTACGCTGAGCCCTCCAACAGCTGAGAACATGCTTCATTACACAAAGGTTGGTTGAGTTCTTGACAGATCTATACAGATCCACCATCGTCGTGTGCAGCTTACAGTTCGTCCCACTCAAATGTAGCAGACGATTTGAGCAACATAAGTTTATTTACAACCGGTTGCTTTACGGAACAGATTCAATACATGGACTCACGGACAGGTGGAAGAGAACTGTTCGTGCCCTTCAGCCCTCTTCGGCATTGATCCCAAACTTTCAGATGACCGTTTGTTACCATAACTACTCCGTGCACCGTGTAGAATGATCTGCGAAAGCTGCTCGAATTGGGTCATCTGTCTTGTCAACCGCCTCCATCACTTGGTCGTATTTTGCAAAGATGGCGACAAAGATCTCCACAATATGATGATGCAGGATATTGAATTGTGCGCCGCGTGGTCTTTGGGCTCTTCAGAGGGTGTTTGCTGGGGGGGAAGCCTTCGCGGTGTCCGTTGGTACAACATTAGCAAAAGACAGGCGTGGATAGGGGGTTGTCGCGCGAGTGGATGCCTGGTCCTTTGTCGGAAATGAGCTTCGAAAATTTTGAAGGACAGAGGGCGGATGGACGACGGTCCGGGCAGGAACAGCGCGACCAGGGGGGGGAGACACCCAATCAAATCCTTTTCCAGCTTGGCATTGTCAAGCCCAGCGTAGTGCTCTGCTCCCAACTTGAACCACCGACCAAGCAAATCACTAAGAACAGAACCACGGTTGTCGAGGTCGAAGTCGGGATGCCCGTTACGCATGATTTTCATCTTCTTCCCCAAACCGACATAAAGCTCGCCTGGCTTTTCAAGGGCCCCATAGTACGTAGCATTTACGTGGTCGGTCAAGGCAAAGTTGGTCGATTCGCCAAGCTGCGACAGGCTGTGTGGCTAAAACCGCAGGATAACGATAGTGAAGGCATGAAGGAATGATTCAATATCGTCAGCAAGTTCATTGGGCTTGCGAGGGATATGTGACCAGCGTCGCGGACAATCGTACGTCGGCCAGGTCCCCTGTGTTGTAATGAGAGCCGACTACACAGGAAGAGCATCGAAAAACCTCCTACCGATCGAGCGTGCTGGCTTGCCTCCAAGCTCAGCTCACTTCTGTACCTGCAGAGGTCCCAGTCATTGAGGAAAAGCCCTGCCCGTGACTCGACGTTGATAAGGATATTTGCCAGGCTGATATCCCTATGAAGAATTTCGGCCTTCTCGTATGCGTCCCGATGTGCTATTGATATACATGTTAGCTACAGCAGAAGAGACAGGTTTTGGCATGTGAGATGTGGCATACCCAACAGCGCTTCGTATAGCGCTATGATAAGTTGCGAGCTATCTTGATAGCTTACCAGGGGTCGTCCCCAACCTCCTTGACCACCAGACGATAGCGGCACTGATGTGTCGTCTGAGCCTCCGGGCACCCTTGAGATAGCTCTGGCTCAGGGTCTCTTGAGCGCCCGATGAGCCCCCAACGTCGCCCCCGCAGCTAGTAGCGTAGCTACACACTGGACGTCGGCTTTCCTGAGCTTCTGATAGACCTCCGTCTCCGGATGCACCGTAAGGATAATCGGCATACCAGTAGTCCCTCAAAAAACACGCTACGTCCGTGTTTCATGTCGAACGCCACGAACCCTTTGCCGCCACGGCCTGTAGGAGATCTGGTACCGTGATGGTATTTTCCTATAAGATAAGTGTGAGCTACACCGGTTGGCTCCTCGGGCGTAGCTGATGGTACAGCCGCTGCTTCTGCCCGTGACCCGTGGCCTGCCTCTGTATCAGACAGGTCACAGCATAGGGTTGAGGGGCCGTCGAATGTAATCTACGTGAAGGAGAACATTCAGGTAATGTTTATCGGAGAATGAGCTTATCATACCTTGTGGACCGGATAAAAGACCTCATCCGAAAGCGATTCGTCTACATACTTCCGAAGGAAGTTGGGGAGGCTAGGGGTCCGGGCTCTCGAGGGAGATTCGGGCTCTCGAGAGGAGTAGCGATGGGGTCTTCGGGAAGGGAGCGACGGTAACGTTTGAACACGTCGACATCTTCCTTAGAAGCCAAGGTAACTGTAGAGTCATACCCCTGTAGAGAGCGATCCGCCATAGCGATACGGTAGAAGAATCGAAGCAACTTGGTCGGCTCTTTGACGTAGTCGAAGGGTGTCGTGATGATAGCACCCGCGCGATCCCAACGCATAAGATACGCCTTCTCTTGAATAAGGAGAGCGGTGAAGACAAATGTTCGATGTTGGCGCAAGAGAACTTCAGATGAGTATTTGATCATCTGCGCTCGGGGGGTTCTGTGGGCATCTTGATTGAGACGGAGTGTCAGAGTTCCGTCCGCGCCCACTGTGGTACGGGACAGTGGCTGGATCGGCTTTGACTTCTACAAGCATCGTCATCCAAGCCCAAGCGGTACGGGCTTGGTAGGGCTGGATAGAGCGCAGAGTCTTCCCAGATCCATCCGAGGTGCTTCGAACGTTGTTATGTCCGGGTGTCGCGGACTCAGATGTGGAGTCTGCTTCGCCTGCGTACTCGTGAGAAGCTTTCTCCAATGCAGCTAAGAAAGGGATAGTACCTTTGGCCTTTTTCTTCAAGGAGAAGGCAGCACATGCCGGACCGTCCGGATCTTTGTCGTACATGCAAAGATCTGGCTTCATACCCGCGTGGTTCATGGACTCTGGGTTGTACCCTGTCACCTTCATGCTGTACTTGTCATTACAACGAGTTGAAGACCTTGTTGATTGTGGCGCACTTGATTGGAGCAACAATCGTCCATAAGAACGAAGCACCCCATACAGCAAAACACATACCAGTGGAGCGTAGTAAAGCCTCTCATCAGATTGGTCCACAGGAACGTCGGAGAAGTCCCCAACTGCAGCCTTCTCCACCTTGTTTGGTGGCACCTTGTCATTGCTTCCGTGACAGACGCGATCCCACTCGTCGTTATCGGCGATAACAGCCCACATATTCGTCATCTCCCTGTTTACCGCGTCCTCGTTGTGGAGTCGGGTTGGTAGGCTCGAGTTTCAACTCCTGCGTAGAGACCTTGATGTGACGAGGTGTGCCAGCCTCTGTAAGGACCAGCGGAGGTGTGTGTCTTGATTCGTGGAGCCGAGTTCTGTCGGTATTCAATCACATTAAGCAAATCCGTGCAGAATCTGGACGCAAATTTAAGAGCTTACTGTGGAGGACGAAGTGGCTCGTGGTGGACAGTCGATGGACGACACCCCGGATGCTTGAGGTTGGTTGGTGCTTGCGTGACGGTGAGCACCGTTCCGGACGGCATATACAGCAGAGTAGAGCACGTACCACAGGCTTCGCCAACTATACAGCCGGAGAGATTGTTAATGATTGTATCTGAGGGTCTATCTCTGCATGAGAGGAGGCGTGTCGGGATGTATGGTGAGACATGGCGGAAGACGGGAACCGACGTGCGCTGAGCACTTACGCTAAGCTTCTCCCTCAGTTTATATGTGGTTGGAGGGAAACAGATCTACGATATGGCCTTCCTGGTCTACTGTGCCCGGCGTGGACCGGCGGAATTGAACGTTGAACCTCGGGCTCACGGGGAGAAGAAGATGGCTATCGAGTTGTGGCCGGTACGTTGTCAGGACTGGAAAGAAGTCAGCTATCGGTCCTTGAAGAGCTCACAGGCATCCCGGGACGGGTGAAGTGACTCACAAATGAAAGACTGGAAACGGAAAGTCTGGGTTGAAAGCACCTAGATTGGCTGGCGTCTACGACAACGCGATTGAAGGTATCCAGGGTCTGTTTGATTGTGTGTTGATGACTACGCTAGACTCTAAATTTTTTGAAGCTGTGAGGCAAGTAAAGAGTCTCTGACCTTTGAACGTGAACAAAAGATGCGAAGCTTGAGTGCTCTTCATTTTTATTCATTGATAATTTAAACAATTTTAAACAAGGAAAAGCATCCAGCATTTTCGCAAGCCATAAACCAGGGCGGGACCTCGACAAGTGTGACCCCGGACACTTGCTTAATTAAAAATGTGGCGTAAGGCCGTTGGGAATCCCCCTATAACGGCAGCTCGATAACGCGAGAGTAGCAGTACTGCGCCCAGCAGTAATCCTTGTGTGATTTGCTCACATAAGTTGCAATATTTATGCTACCGTATAAACATGAGGGAAGCTGGGGATTTGTTTACATCGGTAAACAATTCAGCCAATGGCCATGGTTCAACGTGAAGATCTCGCACCATCAGATTAGCGGTTGTTCTGCGGCATGACAGGTGCTGTACCACTACAAGTTCTTTGACCTTCCTCATGCATAGAATCCTCTCCTTGAAAGTCCGCCCACACGCATTGGGAGCCTCAATCGCCCGAGCCACTGCGGCAGCCTCGGTCCAGCCGCATGAGAGTCATGGGAATGGCTCGGTCATTCCAAACGCCTGTGCGAGAAACTGCTAGACGCGACACATCTGAATCCGAGCGCTCCTCACGAGCCCCGCGTTCGGCTTGTCTCTCGTCCCCCCATGTCCACTTCGACGTATTACCCACCACAATCGTACGGCAACTATGCACAGCAATATTCTGGATATGCGAACCCGCCCCGCCTGGGGAAAATGGAAATATATTCCAGTAGTAATTACATCTTTGGTCACTACTCTCTCTTGCTATCAAGTGGACTGGTTCGAGTTTACCACTACGGTAGCGATCAGTGTTAAGTATGGTGCTCTCGGTTTCATCGTGAGGGCTCGTTTGACTATTATTGGCACGGTAATTGGTGATACAGTAGGTTCAAGTTGGCGTCGTGAAACGGTTCATGCGGTCTTTCCGGAAGTTATTGAGCGCGGACAGAACGCGATGTAGTATACCGCCGTCCAGATTATCACTGGGGGGGCCGTTGGCAGGCCGCGGAACAAGCACACCTGGAACACGGCTCCCGGCCCACACACCGCATGATTACATTCAGTGATAACTACAAGCGAGATCATGGAAGACGAAGCTCTGCTCTCTACCCACGGGTTCCTAGACTCAACTGTCGCGGCGTGATGTAAATCCCGCAAGAACGCAGGAACTCTGGAATCTGCAGACTCCAAAGGGAGAGTAGTTCTAGCCACGATATTGTGCGTATCCGCGTCGGCTGAGCGAGCGACGATGAGTTTGCGCTCTGGCGCGACGAACCGCCCAGGTATCGGCATACTTTTTCCGTGTGCACGTTATTTTGCAATCGATATAGTACAAATCGGTAAAAGAAACTCCGAAGACGTTGGCACCGTATGGTCAGTCGGCCAGGGTTGGAAGTGCGCCGGAAGGCTCACACGCGTCGGAATCTAGGGGTCGCGTTTGTGCTGATAGGGCGAGGCGGCGCCTCAGGGTGCCACGAAGAGGACAGCAATGTTTGCGCTTCCGACCTTACCCATCAGAGTGTGGAATGTGTTGAGCCACCATGATTTCGACATCTGTAGGCTATGAGTTAGAGGCTATTTGATACCAGGAATTGACAGGTTTACTCACTGGACTGCGACCGCGGGATGTCTCGCGGGTTCATTCTCCACCTTACGACCGCAATGACGCGAGCCAGGGTATGCACCGGAGACACAAGCGAAGCTATGGGCACCGGCGGAGTTGATTCGCCAGATAGTTAACCACGACCTACGCAACATTCGACACAGCCAACGTCTCACTACTCGGATTCCGCACCTCCTCCACTTCCTTCACGCCACTACCCACCAACCCCTCCTTCGCCCCAAACGCATCAATCAACCCCTTCAGCTCCTCCGCCTCCTTCACCAGCTGCGCAACAGTCACCTCCTCCGGCCTGACCGGCTCGGGCTCCGGCAACTCCTGCAGACTCTTGCTCTCCACCGCCGCACCGCACGGACGACCTGCGCCCACGTCGTGCGCTCCGCGCGGAGGAGCGCCGCGAGCTCGTCCTTGATGCGCCGCGGCGCGCCGGACGAACCGCCGTCGTACCCGACAGCTCTCGATGTACAGTTGCACCGCAGTGCAGCCCCACGCGCGCGAACTCGAGAGCGCGTCGGCGCCCGAGGCGATGCCGCCGCACCCGAAGATGGGGATCGACGCGGGAGGAGCGGGCGCAGGGCGCGGAGCGTGGCGAGGGTGGTATGGCTTTAGCGGGGCGCCGGAGAGGCCGCCGACTTCGAGTCGGTTCGCTGTGCGGTGGTTAGCGTGTGGCTGAGAGGGTAAGAAGGTAACTAGAGACGTACGGTCGTTGAGCGAGGCGGGGCGGCTGGATTGTGGTGTTACTGACGATGATGCCGTCGACGCCGCTCGAGCGCACGGCAATGGCGATGTCCGTAACTTCGTCCTTGGACAGATCGGGCGCAATTTTGAGGAGGATTTTGGGTTTGCGTGTGGGCGAGAGAGGACGCAGAGGGCGGCGTCCCGTGCTTCTATTACGCCAGAGAGAAGCTCTTGAAGCAATGTTCGACTTTGAAGTCCACTGAGAGGCTTCATGAATTGACAGCGCATACATGAGGTGAGTGAGCGTACCGAAGACCCGGGAGTGTTTGGACTCGAGACATTGACGACAAGCACGTCTGCGTACGGCGCAAACGCGTTGACACCACAATCACAAAGTCCTTGATCGAATCCGGGGGCGACGACTTGTTCTTTCCCCAAGTTAACCGCGAGAAGTGCGCCGGGGCCTCAGCGACGCTGGGGTGGTTTCGTCGTATTCGTAGAACGCGGGTACACGATCCTGCAAGCGGTTCACGACCATGGTGTGGCCGTCAGAAGGGAATCCCGTTGAGCGGTTGATGAGGCCAAGGTCGGAGGGCAGGTGGAAACATGCGTGGTAGGTGGTTTCCAGGCTATATGCGACGTTACTGAGGGTTAGTGAGCTTGTTGGTCTACGGGAGGATGCAAGAGGTGAACTTGCCTGTGGGTTTAGGAGTGACGCTGCCAATCTCGACCCAACTAAAACCAAGGTCAAAGAGACCTAGAAATATCTGAGTATATTTATGTTCTCTTCCTGATATAATAGTAATGGTACTCACCGTCTATGGCTTCACCATGTTTGTCGAAGCCGGCTGCAAGCCCTACGGGGTTAGAGATTTGTCGTCCCCCAGAGCTGCGACATAACGGCGTTCAACGCCGCTCGTAAGTGGTAGAGAAGGAGCACGCACCTCAAAGCTCAGGACTTCGTCGTCCGGCTGAGTGTCCTTGGGAGCAAGCCCACTCCTCAGCACCTTAACGGCGATCTTGTGCCCCGTCTCCGCGTCGACAAGGTGCCCCTCAGCAGCGGCGTGAAGACATAGCGATGTATTGCTGAGCGCGAGTCAAAGTAGTATGCCGCGGGAATATGGCCAGTACCGATGACGAGGAGAGTGGTATAGTATCCCGTGCGGAGAGGGTTGGGTCCCGCCGCGGTCGAAGCATGTCGGGCGGGGACGTGGATAATTCCGGGGTGGACGCAAAGTCTGAGTGAGACGCGGTATGCGCGCACGAGGCGGAACCCTGGCAGTGCCATGGCTTTTGATGGGCCCGTGTGTTTAGGGTCTGGCGAACGAGGTGGGAGTCTGCCGAATCGCGAGGAGGAGGTCGGTACGCTGCGCGCTTCGACAATTGATGTTTAGATCTAGATCGGGCTGAAGGCCTCATTGGCTCTGGCGGCGCGTCGACCTTACACTCAAACCACGACGAGGATGACGCGGACACGACTTTCAGACGGCCTTTCACGCTCTACACGAATATCAACTTTTGCGCGAATCCAGATGTTCTGCCGCCATGCTTATTTCCGCGCCGTTTCAGTTCTAGACCGGGACCCTCGTTCGGCGGATGGCTGACAGAAGTGGTTCTGCGGCTCGCCAGGATGGTCAGCGTCGAGCCTTCGACAGGTTTAAAATCCACTTCTGCTGCTGGAAAGTTCGCTCGATCCCTTGCTCTCTGCTCCCGTGGTCGCTTTGCTGTGATCTGCTCTTTGTCTTCCTGCTCTCTTTGCCATGTCTTCTGCTGCTCTCATCAAGTCCGACGTCTGGTTTCGCGGATGGCAACGTCGTCCTCATCGCTGATGCCACTGCGTTCAAGGTCCACCGCGGTCAACTCGAGCGTCACTCAGAGGTCTTCCGTGACTTGTTCTCCATTCCTCAGCCCAAGGAGCAAGACCTCTTCGAGGGATGCCCTGGAGTGGAGATTTTGATGAGCCAGGAGATGTGCTTTACCTCCTCATGGCGTTGTACGACGGAATGTGAGTGCCTATCTTCATCTGTGCTGTCATGAAACTTATGCATCCCTTGCAAATAGGTACTTTGAGAAGAGTCTCGCTAGCAACTTCCTCGTCATATCCGCGGTCCTGCGTCTGTCTAGCAAGTACCCTCATCGAACATCTCCGCCAACGCTGCCTCGTCCACCTGCGGGCTGACTGGCCTGCTACACTCGAAGAGTGGGACGCCCGCGAGAAGCTGACCATCGACGACAAAGGTGTCTACTGCCCGCGCGAGATGGTCGCCCACCCAACCCTCGTGATCCGACTCGCCAAGGACTTGCAGCTCGACGAGCTCCTCGCTGCCGCCCTACTACGACCTCTCGCGCGCTACGGACCCCGGCGTATCGTCTCTGGCGCACCCTGGCCCTCGCCGGACAAGGATTCTCGGCCTGCGGTGTACCTCGAGCGACACGAGCTGCAGACTGTCCTGCTCGGCCGCGAGTCGGGGCAGCGCTTCCTATCTGCGTTCATCGAGGCCGAGCTCACGAAGCCCGACCCATCGCGGACGCATGCGACAACAGCAGGGAAACAAACACCACGACGCGGGGCGCGTGTGCCGCGAGTCTACGTACTATGTCATGCTCAACGTCCTTCGCGCGATTGTGCGGTATCACTCACGGACGCGACGCGGACCCACTCTTTACGCTCACCCTCACTGTCGAGATGCTTTCCCGCACGGACTTTACGGACGGCGTGCGTCGGTGCGGGTTGAAGATCTGTTCGGCGTGCAAGGAGGACCTCAGGGAGTGCGTCGCGAAGGCGAGGAAGCATGTGTGGACGCTTATCCCGCAATGGTTTGCGTTGGAGGAGCCGCGGTTCCTGGTGTTGCTGTGGGGTCCCAGTGTGGATGACTTGGATTAAACGGCAGCTTTTCTCATTGGGCTTTTGGGCGTATCTTGCTTGTGTATCACATGCATATCTATCTCTTATACTACAACATCTAGTACTACCCCCACATATAATCCCGTTAATATCATGTAATTCCACGCCAGACAATCTGCGGAACCCCTTCTTTCCCACGCCTCGCCGTACGGCCGATGCGCCTCGTGTTCTCCGCACCACGCGCCTTCGACGACCACCTTCGCTTCCCCCACCACCACAAAAACCGCCAGCAGCGCACGCCCTGCACACCCTACATGCACGCCTTAACCACTATTTAACGTAATATCCTGCGCCATTTGACGACCCTCACGCCGATGATGACACTCCTCAACTCGCCCTTTTGCGCTCCGCCTCGGGCTCGCGCTCACCACATTCACCACCGTCTGCCTGCTCATCAGCACCTTCCGCCACGCGCCGCCCTCGCCGCCCGAGTACGTCCCCCTCCGAGCTAGTGTACTCGCAGGAAGCTGAGATGGACGCTGCCAGCGGCGCGGTGGTGCACATCGTCATGTTCCAGTACGCGCCAGACGTGACGCCCGCGACGAAGGCGACCGTCCAGCGCGCGGCGTTCGTCGCGCTCAAGGAGCGCTGTCGTCTGCGGGACGGCTCGCGCCGTATATCATTTGGTCGGTGTCGATGCGGGCTCAACCACTCGCCCCGAGAATAAGACACATGGGATGGAGGTGCGTTTCTCGTTTCTGTTCCACTCCCTGTCGCGTTTCCCCCTCGCCCACATCCCTCACCCATTTTACCCGTGTGGAAAACGCAACTGCTGACAGAATATCACAGCACGCATACGTCGTGACGTTCCGCTCACGTACGGAAAAGGAATTATTACCTTGACGAAGATCCCGCGCACCTTGCGTTCAGGCGTCCGTCAAGGACAAGGTCGCCGAGGCAGTGATCTTCGACTTCGACAGCGGCGAGTTTGCGCGAACTAGTGTGACTGCATAGGCCGGGTCGACGGCGGCGGCCACCCAGAGCGATGAGATTACATGTACGGACTGTGTGAGAATCTTGCGTTATGGAGTTGGTTTGCACTGTGCGACACAGTATCTGTCTTGGAAGGTGTGTTTTGGAAGATGTTTGGTCCCTTGGCCACCACAATCTCAGGGCTGGAAGGCCTATAACGAAGGCATGTGTTGTACCTTCACGAAGAAAGCTTTCGATCGTGCTGTTGTCGTGTCCACTCGGCTCACTCTCACGGTTGCAACTGTCCTCGTCCAGCGATAGTCCGATCACGTTCCGCAAGGTGAGCACCGTGGCTCTCTTCGCGTTCGATCATGGAGGCCTGCATGCGCATGTACCGTCGGACTTACGTCTGTGCCACTATTCCTCGTTCCTCGGCTATGTCCAAATATTCTCGACCTGTAACAGCTCGGGCAAGGTACCCGTGTCGCATCACATTGGAGCTTCTCCTTCAAGTCAGGAGGGATGCGTACCGGGAGGGGAGGGGGCTTTCAAGCTGAATTATTCTGACGCCCTTAAAATACAGTCCTACCAATCATGTTCGTTTAGGAATGAGCACCTGGGAAGGCACCGAAATGCACAGGTTAGTGTTCTAGCTCTCGGGTCACGTGGCGTCGTGACTGAAAGCGACATAGAGGCTGTGCAAATTCTACCAGGGCGTAGAAGAACTTCCCTGTTCGTCTTCCCACACCGTTGCAATACGACCTCTTCTTAAGCGCATTCGGACCACACAGTCGAAATCGCAACATGCCACCCCACCAAAACGAAAAGAGCCCGAAGGGCCACTGCGCGCTGCATATGCAAAAATAAGCCTGCTTCACAATGTCGATTTGGGTTACCCCGCATTGCCCCGATGCGACGTCGCTCATCCGACAACATGGGCTTGTTTAACGAAGCATGATAACGATACGGTGTCTGTGAGCGACGATGGGTCGTGATGTTATTTGTGGTCAGAATTTCGGTTCCGCGACAGCTTTCATTGAAGTATCTAACATGCTGATTATTCTAGAGGTACACGCACGCCGCCTTTCATCCCTGGCGCAAAAATTTCTATACCCCGAAGCCACGTCAAAAATTTACCGCCATTAGTACGGAACGTCCGTTTGACGTGCGAAGCGACGTGTATTATTATGAGGCAGAGATTATACATGTTTATCCGTTTGCTCAGTGAGAGTGCTAAATTTTGATGTATGTCCCATGTCATATTGCTAACGACATAACAGCACTGTCGGTGTTGGGTGAGCTTGAGATGTCCTTGATAAAATCTTTTTGCTGATATAAAGCTCCCAGCCTATCCATTGAAGGGATGCGTGGATTGGGATGTATTATAGCAACGGGACTGTGTCCTACCAAACGCCGAACAACATACCCCACTTCATGGTTCTACGGACCTTCTTTTTGAAGGTGATAACCCTGTGGTTCCACTCCGTCGCATTGACTTCACCAAAGTTTGGCACAGCCGGTGACGTCATAGGCTGCGGCTTTCGTAAAGCGGACAGCTGTTTATTCTTTACCAAAAACGGGACGCTTATAGGTCAGCAGCATTCAGAACTCTCTGTAACTGCTTGGCTCATCTCGTGGTCAGTGAAAACCCTACTGCCTAAAAAACCTCCACCACGGTAGTAGCGAAGGGGCCGACCATCAGCCGGACATTGGCCTCTGCAGTCCTCAGCTTCACGTCTCTCATCAACCCCAAACCATACCATGTCAGGACCAATTTCGGGCATGAACCGTTCGCTTGTGACATCGCAGAATCACCAGACATGCGGAACTCGCACTCACAGGTTCGATGTGCCCCCGTGAAATGATACGACTCATATCGTTTCATGCGTCTCATCTTAGGGGGTCTTTCTACCTCAAGCCATGACATTTTACCATCACAAACGGATAGGTCCTAATCAAGAAATACTACCAGTCAGCACAATAATCGGTGGCGACAGATCGGGCCTGTTTGGAGAAACATCCGGATGCGCTAATCTTGAAGTCTTCGCTGTACGAGTTACAGGCGACCCAATCATTGCTCAAGTCGATTCTCCTTGGTGTCCCGCGATCTGGGCACGGCGTTGTCGTCCACAACTATTTTACAAGGTCGTGCTCTCGGACTTGCACGGGACGTTTCTTCGGTTCCGTGACCTTATTCTTTATTCCTCCACGTCGATTGCCCCGTGCGTCCCTTGTCCGCTACATAACCATCCTAGCCCAGGGGGCGCAACATTTCTGCCCATTTTTCTTATGTCAAAAGCTTCGCGACTCTTACAGGAGGTTCACACCTTTGAATGCGACTCGAGAGTATCTCATGATTCCTTTCCTCCCGATTCACCGCTCTAATCCCCCCGATTGTTCCAAAAACCTCGCTCTCGTTGACGAATCTCACTCTCCACGGCTTCGCATTCCCATCCTTGAACCCACCTCTCTCGACTTGTGTCGTCAATCCGGAGTCTCGAGACGCTCAAAGCATTGTTAACATGAAATGCATCAAGAACTTCGCAGCCCAGGACACCCTACTGGTTAGACTTCAAGCCCTTTCGACCTTGGAAGTGAGCAACGATTATGTCCACATTTTTTCGCACAGCACTTCAGATCTCGACAACCTGCCTTCGGCAATATTCTTTCGTGGCCGCTTTTTGCCTACTGCTTCTTAGGTCCGCACAACAAGCCGCGCTCCAACTTTGAATCACATTCCAGTTCTGCGAGGATAGATACCGGTCCTGTCCCCATTAGTCGTCCAATTCTAGGAGTGGAAGATACCATTGTGTTATACGAAACTGCTCGCAGCCTGGAGTGCGTCTGTACCTCACGGCAGACGCACTTTTTAAGCTGTCTCAATCAAGTAATCGATGTGAGTATAAACTCATTGTTCTCGATGCTACCTCCAGTTGGGCTAGCATGTAAAGGCTAATCTATCCTCGTTAGGGAGTCTCATATGCAAGACCGGTGAATTTCCTTGCTGAACGCCGAAACGTCGTGGGACGGATGTGGTTCATGAGATGACGTTGACCTTTAGGCACACCTCCCCTTGGTATCAAGTGGAGCGCATAAATATCAGCATACGTGAAGGACGTTTCGGGGCTGCTGAGCATTCATTGGCCGCCGTTCCTCAACAATCTTGATGGTTGTCTCGGAAGATTTTCCACAACTTTCCGGCGATTAAACTTCAGCTAAAATGGGAAGGGGCCGACGAGCGAGCATTCAAGGATCTTTATTTCAAATCAGACCCCCCCGAAAATCCCACAATCTCTTCGTCCTTGATTTTTTTGAGGTCAATGGGGAGAGGTCATGGAACGGAGGGAGAGGATAGAGTCAGACGTGGTGATCTGTGGTACTGCGACTGGTCAAGTGTATCCAATTCCACCTTCTCCAAAGCTTCAGAAGGTGTCTACAACCTACTACAAAGCAGCTGACAGAACCCTACAGCATGCATCCGTCGTGACCAAGGGGCGGAATTATTACCTCGACGAGAACCTCACCTATCTCCCATTCAAAGCATCCGTCAAGAACAAGATTTTCGAGCCGGTGATCTTTGATTTTGACAGCGGCGAATTTGTGCGGACGAGGGTACTGCACAGGCCTTGGGAGACGGCGGCGGAGCATGAGAATCACGTCTGGACTGTGTGAGAGCCGGGCAGGTGCGGCTGCTCGTGTGGTTCCGTGTGGTTTTTTGTGCTGGCGGCGGTATATCGTCCGATATTTGGTCTCCTCTCCTTTCACTCGTGTGCGTGTGTAACCCTCCTGAAAGCTGACATCGTGCATACGGAAATCCGGTGTGGGCTACGCCCATACTACAGTGGTGCTGTGAAAATAGTCCGAATATTTCCACATACAGTCAGAAGTAAGGTAGCCTTGTACTCTCGCATTTTTTTTACTATAAATCAATTTAGATAGTGTGATCGACTGTCATCAACTACTATATATGGGTCAGCTACGGAGACTATCACTGAACAGTGAACACTGGTTTAGGAAGCCCAAAGGAAGCCGGCCGCTCCGTCGATCTGAGCAGTGCGAGACTTTCCCACGCTGTCTCAAGCTATGCTACGAAGGCTCAATTTCCTGTGCACACCATCGTTTATATACGAATTGCCAGTTGAGCGTTTACCTGTGGATCGCCAAGATTTCCCTCACAGACCAGCACGCCTACGTAGGCCTGAGACTATGCAACCTGCACCACAGGGTCGGCCTTCGGCGTTCTTGATGAGCTCCCTTTCGCGAAAGCATGCTTTCCCCTGGCAGTTTGCTTTCCAGAAGCACCTTCCGACATTGCTTACCCCACAGCATGGATTTGCATAGAAAAGCACGAGCACGATGTGCTGACCGTGGACGAGGGTGGGCGTTATGTCGACTTGCATGATGGTATGTTTCTGGCGAAGCCGTCCTCGGCAGGGTCAATCCCAGCCTTTTACTGATAAACACCGTGTCTGCGACTTGTAGCGTACAAATACTAACTCTCAATCAAGATGTGCCCAACACATGCTCTTTATGCCACCTTCCGTGCAGAGCGCCCATTTTGATACACGGGGCGACTTGTACTACTACGAGGTCAAGATGTTGACCATTTCTCCGCAAAATCAGTAAGTTTACTCCTAGAAAGCCTTGTTCAATTTGCTGATTTGCACTACAGTTTAGTCGGTATTGGTGAGTAACAGTGTTTATGTATGCACGTCTTTGTGCCGACACGCTCACGTACCGGCAGTTTATCCGTCCGAAACGTTGACGGCGAGGAAGAAGAGTCTTGGACGTATTCTAGCAATGGAAACATATCGCGCCGGGCGATGAACCACATGCCTAATGTGTGGTTCTACGGACCTCGCTTTGCAGGTAAATACTTGGAAACTATTCAGTGAACCAAATGGGTACACTAAACAATGTGTGGTGGAGCCGGTGATGTCGTGGGCTGTGGCTTCCGCAAAAGCGACAGCTGTCTTTTCTTTACCAAGAACGGGTCATACCTCGGTAAGAGATTTACTCGGTCATAGATCCATACACTCATCGGATGGCCAGGCAATGCGCTCTTGCTCGATAATACCCACTTAGGAGCCACACACAACAGCAACATATCAGAGCCTCTCATTTACTACCCTCAGCTTCGCGTCTCGAGTCGCCCCAATCGTTTCTCAGCTCGTGCAAATTTCGGATACACCTCTTTCGTCCATGACATAGGCAGGGTCAAGACGTTCACACACTTCGTACTTGAAGGCACCATGCTACCTCAAGATGCTCTCTATATGATCCGAACCCATGCGTCCCAGATCGGTCTTACTCTAGGACCGAACGACTTACCCTTCTACTTGAAAGCACGAACGATCCTCACGACTCCGGTCGAAGTGTCAGACTCGTTATTATCTGAATCGCTGATATCCAAGCCGCTGCTCGCTAAACTGCTATCAACAAAAGGACCACTCAGTCGTTTCTCCATGGTCTTGTCGCTCCTGGGCACGGTACATTCGCCCGTACCTGTTTCATACCATCACACTATCCAACTCACAGGAGGTCGCACGGTTCCAATCTTTGATGGTCCAATCTGCGGTTCCACTTTCGCCGGGTGGTCTTGTAAATTGTTTGACTATCCTCCGTCCGGCATCTGTCAAGCTTCCATTAATCCTCTTGTCACGACTTCCACAACAACTGCACAAGTTGGTCAGGCTATTGTGTGCGACTAGGTGCCCGTACCGCACGCAGGGTTTCCGCCCTCGTTCTTACAGCTTTGATACCTCGATTATTTCAAAATCTCTCTTCTTTAACGCACCTAACCCTTCGCTGCTTCACGTTCACCTCGTACAAGCACTTCTCTCAAGTAATATCCTCCATTCCAAGGCTGACCTGGCTCAGATTGGTCGACACCGTATGCTGCGGAATTGAAGACCCTAGTCGCTTCATTCGGCCTCCACAGTCGAACTTCCTCCGCACAGTCGAAATCACCACAACAAGTGGCTGGATACATCAAATATCAGATGGAGGACAATGGCCGGCTACTATCCCCACGACACTTCTTACTATCTATTTTTTCGCCTCGATTTCCTCGCTGATAGGGCCCTTGGCGGCGAAAAACTGTTTTTACACATGCGAGATGCAGAAAGCTCCGGTCGCCCCGTCTTGAACGAGCAGGACACAGATGTCGTGTACAATTTACTCCTCCGGTGGGGAGACTTAACTCGTCGTGGAAAAAACACGTTCTTCAGCTGTCTCAAATTGAGGGACCAATGTAAGCCTCTCGGTTCATTGTGATGAGAGATCACATCGTTGAGCATTTTACCTTTCAATTAGGGCAATTAGTACACACGAGTATGAAATGTACTCATCATCCCATGCTCCATAATGGAGATGTCATGATCATGTCATTCAACTGTACTTCAAACTCGTTGACGACGCATGGCGCCATGTTTTCCAACCAGCTGGTGGACGTTGACATTACTGCAGCAAAACGGCGTTACAATGGTCAAGGGGGGTCAATTACGCCAACGCCTCTTGCCTCGGAATGGGCGGCATTCCTGCGTAACGTCAACGAAAGTCTCGCCAAGTTGTCAAATATGCCTACAGTCAGGTGGAGGCTTATGGATACTGATCCTGGTCGCGAAGATATTGAATTCGATTTAGCTGTCGCGGCTGAATGCGCGAAATGTCTAGTCAAAGATCCTTGCTCTTGCCGTTTGGAACGGGCCATGAGAGGATGAGGAAGTGTCAAACATGGATGTAGCCGGATATCTGTAAGAGACTTAAGCCTTCTCAGCTACTCTGAAATCATCAATGCATATGTTTACACTTTTATATCATGCCTTTGGACAACACATTGAGGATAACCCACAAATAATGGGACAAGCAGGCGATCGCGGCTCGCAAGGTGGTGTGATCAGATCTAGATAGGTTGATGGCCACCACGTGGGGTAACTCAGCCAAAATTTTGCAGGCGCCGGTGGTCAAAATCATCCCTCTTCTTTCCCTGTCTCCTTGTTCACGACTTTACGACCCTTCGCTATGGACGTATGTCTATGTTTTTTCTTCGTATAGGAGGGAAGTGTCTCATGTGTTTTGCAGCCAAATTTTGTCCAAGCCCTCCACACCCTCCTGGTTCAGTCGACCTCTAACGACACCGTCCAACTCAAAGCTGTAGGCACCATCGATCTACGCGTCTGCAAAGTTTCTCAACTCATGCTCCTGAGCTCAGTGACAGGCGACCGCCCAACTCAACAAAGAGTTCTACAAGGACCCAGCATGTATCCCCGCTCTTGCTAGTATCATCGCCAGCTCTCCGGAGCAAGCAGTACGTGCGCTGCGACATTTCCTATCATTGGCTCGTCCTCATATTCTCTCTTTCCCAGGTTCGTCAACTGGCCGCTGTCGAGCTTGCGCAAGCGGATATCACAGAGCAGTGGGGACATGTGGACTCAAATCGGGACGTTACCGAGCGTAATGCGATAAAGACCAAGATGCCTGAGCTGATCATTAACGAGCCCAAGTGCGTACTATCGAGTTGTACTTGCCCCTGCGATACTGATAGCTTGCGCTTGTTTTAGCAAGCTCGTTCGTCACTCTTCCGCGCGCGTAATTGCTGCTATCGCGAGCATCGAAATCCCGCTGGGCCAATGGAACGAGCTCATGCCATTCCTCGAACAAACCTGCACTTCAGCGAATGTTCGCGCATCGCGAAGTCGGCTCCTACATCATCTTCACTGTCCTGGAGAACATTGTTGAAGGCTTTGAATCCCATATGCAGAGCTTGTTCCGCCTGTGTTCGAGCAACTCATCGCTGACCCTGAGAGCCTTGAAGTCAGGATAACTGCCGTTAGGTATTTGACAACTTCATTACGTGATAGAAAGTCACTCATCCCTCGTGCAGGGGTCTCTGGGCGTCGTGGCCAATACATTGACGCCGATGACAAGGACGATATCGTATGTATTTCGTACAAGGCGTGACGCTGGGCTAAACGCGTTCTGTATAGAAATCCTTCCAACACCTCCTCCCCTCCATGATTCCCGTCATTGGTCAGTGTGTCGATGCTGGCAACGAGCAGGGTGCTCGTCAGCTTTTCGACGTTCTCGAAAACCCTCCTCATCCTCGTGAGTCGCTCATTTATGCTCACTGTGTAATATACTAACGCGTATTCTCTAGGAAATCCCATCTCCTTGGTCAGCATATACCCCAACTGGCTCAATTCATCCTCCAGTGCGGCGGTAACCGCAATTATGATAATGAGCTCCGTATTCTATCTCTTAATGCCCTGAACTGGACTGTACAATAGTCAGTCTGGATCTTCGATTCTCCGCGCACGAGCTCACGATCTTTTTTAGCAAAAAATCCAAGTTCAAAGTCACAACCTTGCTGGTGCTATTCTTGAGGGCCTTCTTCCCATTGCCTGCGAGGACGAGCCCGAGGATATTGACGAAGACGCCACTTCTCGCGTAAGTGCACATCTGTCGGATTGAATGGCACATTCTGACTGGTCACGCAGTCCTGCCCTCCGTATCATTGGACGGCCTTGTGCACCAGCCTTCCTCCCTCACAAGTCTTCCCTCCTCTCAGCCAACTCATCCGCACCTACTTCTCCTCCTCCGGACCCTGCTAGCCGCCGCGGCGCTTCATGCTTGCCCTTGGCGTCGCCGTTGAGGGCTGCAGCGAGTACATGACTCCCCTCATGACCCAGGTCTGGCCTCTCATTGAGACCGGTCTGCGCGATCCCGATGCCAGCGTTCGCAAAGCTTCGTGTGTTGCCGTCACTTGCTTGTGCGAGTGGCTCGAGGAGGACTGTGCCCAGAAGCACGCCATGCTCGTTCCACGTAAGTCAAACACTTTATGAGCTATTTGCAGCCCTCTGACAGTTTCTTTGCAGGACTATCATGGAGCTCGTCAACGACCCCTTGACGCAGCGCACTGCTTGCAAGACACGCTCTCGACGCCGTTCTCGAGATCCTCGCCGACTCCATCGACCAGTACCTCGCCCTTATCATGGGGCGTAATTCCTTGCCGGCTTGCTCGAGACCGCCCCCATCCCCGTCAAGTCCGTCATCGTTTGCGCGATCGGCAGCGCTGGCGCACGCGTCCAAGGAAAAGTTCCTGCCCTACTTTGCGCAGACGATGAAAACGGCTTTCCAGCACTTTTTGGTCCTCACCGGCGAGGGCGATGGAGCAGGAGCTGCGCTGGCAGGGGGATCACGATGGACGCGATTTGGCCACGTTCGCGTGACGGAACGCCGTCGGCAAGGACGAGTTCCGCCCGTACTTTGCGAGCATGATGCAGCAGGCGTTTGCGGGCATCGAGCTCGGCAGCGCCCGTCTTAAGGAGTGCAGCTTCCTCTTCTTTGGCGTCATGGCGCGCGTGTTCGAGGACGAGTTTGCGCCGTACCTCCCGCAGGTGGTCCCCTCGCTCTTCAACAGTCTCCAAGCAGGCCGAGCACGGCGACGAGGAGATTGTCACCTGTAAGCAGCACTCTGTATTGCGTTTTGCCTTGTGCTCATTCAACTGTTACAGCCGAGAACGCTGCGAGCTTCGCCTCTGGCACCTCCCCTGCTACGGCCATCTCGGTCGACGGCATGGACGGCGAAGACCTCGACATCGACATGACAAGCTGCTCGACGTCAACAGCACGATCTGCATTGAGAAGGAGATCGCCGCAGACACGCTCGGCGGGCTGTTCTCCTCGACGGGCCACCACTTCCTGCCGTTTGTCGAGCAGAGCACGATCGAGCTCGTCGCGCAGCTGTCGCACTACTACGACGGGATCCGCAAGTCGGCGACCGAGTCGCTGCTCGAGGTCGTCCGCTCGTTCTACGACCTCAGCAACCCCGCGGAGTGGAAGCCCGGCCAGGCTGTGCAGGTCCCGCTCGAGAAGAACATGATTGGACCTCATCGACCATGTGCTCCCGTCGATGTTTGAGATGTACGACACCGAGGACAACAAGTGAGTGTGGCCCGTTCTGTGACCATGGCTGCTGGCCTCTACATGATGACACAATTTCGTAAAAAACTCAGCTCACTTCGACGCCAAAGGCGACATGAGACTAACGCGATTTCATTGCTGATTCTTTCTATCTGTTCATCATATGATTATGGTGCTAACGCGACTCTTGTCCCGCAGGAAGGTCGTTCGCCAGCCTGTGCATGGGTCTCGCCGAGACGATCAACAAGGTCGGCCCTGGTATCCTCGAAGGCCGTAAGTAAACTCTATGAAATTTCGTGGCGCATGGAGCTGACGTCGCGCGCGCGCAGGCCCTGGAGAGCATCGCAAACATTGCCGTGCAGATCCTCGACGGCAAGGCGATGTGCCAGCAGGACCCGGACCAGGACTGAGGACGAGGAGGCGCCCGAGGACACGGCCGAGTACGACTCGATCCTCGTGTCGGCGGCGGGCGACCTTGTCGCTGCGCTCGCGAATGCGCTCGGCGCGGACTTTGCGCAGGCGTTTGGCACGTTCTTTGGCCTCATCTCGAAATACTACGTGCGTTTGGTCCCTCCTGAATAGTGGTGTGTGTGGCTGACAACGTGGTGCAGAAAAAAGACGCGGTCGCTGAGCGACCGCTCGTCCGCCATCGGCGCGCTCTCGGAGATCATCGCGGGCATGAAGGAGGCACCGACACTCCAACCTGTGACACCGAACACCGAGCCGCTGCTCGAGCTCTTCTACCGCGCGCTCTCGGACCCGGACCCCGAGGTGCAGACGAACGCGCCTTCGCGTCCGGCCTGCTCGTCGAGCACTCGCAGATGGACCTCTCGCCGCAGTAACATGCACCTGCTCTCCGCGTTCCGCCCGCTCCTTCGGCAATCGCGGCCGACGCGGCGCCCCGCGAGCAGGTTGAACGCGCGCGACAACGCCGTCGGCGCGGTGTCGCGCATGATCGTGAAGAGCCCCGGCGCGCTGCCGCTCGAGCAGGTGCTGCCCGTGCTGTTTGGCGCGGTGCCCACGCTCACGCAGGACCCGCTCGAGAACCGGCCGCTCTTTCCGCGCGATCTTCAACGCTCTTCCGCACGCGCCCCCAGACGCTCCAGCCGCACCTCGACCAGCTGCTTGCGCTGTTTGCGTATGTCCTCGACCCCAATGCCCCCGACGCGGTCGGCGACGATGTGCGCGCGGAGCTGATCCCGCTTATTGCGGCGCTGTATCGCGAGAGTCCGGAGAAGGTCAAGGCGGCGGGGTTGGCGGTGTTCGTTGAGGCGTAATCCCCTTCCTCCCCTCCTCCCTTTTCCTTTCTTCTTTCTTCCTTTATATTCTCATTCATCTCGGTGCTGTCCGTCGTCGCATTCCCCTTATTTCCTTCCGACTCTGCAGGTCCCCTATCCTTCGTAGAATAGCAGTGCGCCCCGTGTCTCCCTGTGTGTTTATCTTGATTGTCCAGAATAGCAAAGTGTGTAGCATTTCCTTTCTTTCATTCACACGTCCCCCGCGAGATTCGCGCGTAGGCCAACGCCACGTCTGTACGCCCACCTAACCTCGCCACCCTCGCCACGACTACGTCGTCTCCTGTGTGTGTTTCTTGATTGTCCAGAATAGCAAAAGTGTAGCATTTCCCCCTTTCCCACGTCCCCCGCGAGTTTCGCCGAATATGTGGCGCACAGGCAACGCCACGTCCCACCCACCACGCACACCCTCGCCACCCTCGCCATGTCGACGCACGACTACGACGTCGCCGCGTCGCCCCCCGAACAGGCCGACGCTGACAGAATCGGGATGGCGACGCCGCGCGCAGGCGACGGTCGTCCCGCCCACAGCTTAATTGGGCGCTTGGTGCTAATTGTCTCTGCACGGCGGATGTAGTTGAGGGTGTAATTGAGTTGCGAGGTCTATTGTGTTGGGTGTTTAAAAACACGAGGGGGTGTGGGGGTGTGGTTGACTTTCTTCGCTTTGCCCCTTCGCATTGACACTCTCGAGCTCGTTGCTCGTCGACACTCTCGAGCTCATTGCTCATTGACACTCGCAAAGCGATGCACGCATACGCGCCGCACACCCGCGCCTCCCCGCCCCCAGAGCTCACAGACATGATCATTGACGCGCTCCACGCCTCGCGCGAAACGCTGCACGCCGCGGCGCAGGTGTCCCGCGCATGGGCCCCCGCGCCGCTCGCGCGCAAGCACCTCTTTTGCCGGCTCGCGCTCGCGCCTCGCGCGCGCGCGCTGCCCCGCGCTGGGTCGGGTTTTTGTACGGGGCGCGCGGGGTTCGCGGGGTTTGGTTCGGCATTTGGTTGTCCAGGGGGGATGTTGGGGAGGATAGGGACTGTGACGACGACGGGAGGCGGGACTGTGAAGAGGATGCGGAGGTGGGGCGTGGAAGTGAAGTACCTCGGCGCGCTACTCGCGCTCCTCCTCTGGGTTGAGGACGCTACAACTGCACGATCTCTCCCTCCGCGTGACATGCAGAAAACACAAACGGGGAGGCCGCTCGACGCGCTCACGCTGCTCAACGTCTCCACCACACCAGCCGAGCTGTACGCCCTCCTGTCGCTCTTCCCATCCCTCGGACATCTGCACCTCTGCGCGCTCGCACTCCCCACGCTGCAACCTCTTGCCGCAGGCGACCATACCGAAAGTGGGGGCCTTGACGATCCAGGACGCCCAGCGGAGGTGTGTGTCCCGCTTTGCCGCGGGATTGACGAGGCTCGAGGCGGACGTGGACGGGGAGGCGGTGGGCGCGCTGTTGCGCCGCGCGGCGCGGAGCGTGGAGGTGCTTGCGCTTGATATGGCGCGGTGCGGGCTCGAGTCTGACGAGGAGTAGTACCTCGGTCGGTACGTCCTGCACCCTCGTTTCACGCGCATATACTAAGCGAGTGGCGTAGATTGTGGAATAATGCACCGCGCCGCTGGCCGCTGCCCTCGCGTCCCTGCACGCGTTCCTACACCACGCTCGAGCTCACGCTGCACACGGCGGCATGGCCCGCGCTCGGCGCGCTCCTTGCACGGCTGCCGCCGTCCCTGCGCACGCTCGAGCTGCAGCTCGCGGGTGCGGGGTGCGCGGAGCTTGATTGGGGGTGTGTGCGCGCTGCGCTGGGGAGGGGGCGTGAAGGAGGTCAGTGTGGGCTCGGCGCCTGAGAGCGGGAGACGGCTGGAGGAGGCGGAGCGGGAGGGGATCAGGAGGGAGCTGGAGGTGCGCGGGGTGGTTGTGCGTGTGGGGGTGTAGTGTTGCGTAAAAGGGTGTGGCGCGTGCGCTTTGCCGTGCTGCTTGTATTATCATTCGTCTTTCGACCTTCGACTTCGGCTTCATTTTATTTTGGCTTTTATTCACCCTGTAGCGTTAGGTTTCGCAGGACACTGGTGTACGAATAATACTCTGGGCTCTCTTGTACGAGTAACAGTTTACCCGAAGTGAACACAGCGCGTGTGGGCAGTTATGAGAACGTGCGACGACACGACACGCACACGAGGAATAAAAGCACAGACCGCCCCGCGCGTCTGCGCGCGAAGCAGGCCCTCCTCATGGGCCCCGCGGCACCATCGTGGACATCTCAATGGCTCCGACGCCCCCGACGCGCGCGCATGGCGAGAACAAACCAAAAGGCAAACGGGCACCGACGAGCACGCCCCCAGCATCTCCGCAGACACGCCTGCGCGTGCACGCCGCGCTGCGTCCACACGCTCGCCGCGCGCGCAGACGACGACACATCCGCGCGCGAACCAGCCGTGTGCGGGCGGCAAGGTGGCAGGCGCGCGCGGCGCCCACGTGGCGGCCCGTTTTGCGTGCGTCGCGCATCGCTGGGCTGCTTGCCTCAAAGCCCTGCGCGCACCTGCCTTGATCTCTTCTCCCTCCCATCCTTCCCTTCCGCTCACCTACACCTACGACACCACCCACTAGAATTATCTGAATCGTGAGTGTCCTGGAAGTGAGGGTGGGTATGTGTGCTGATGCTGTGCGTAGCCATGTCTGAGAAAGCCGACGCGCTGACCTCGTCCGCGGTGACGTCCTCCGCTGAGCTGTCGACGGCCTCGCCGAACGGCGCAGGCGGCGGCGCGAAGGCGGTGATCAAGAACGTGGACATGAGCGAGGAGATGCAGCAGGAGGCGGTCGACATCGCGTCGGGCGCGCTCGAGAAGTACAACATCGAGGGGGGGGCGGTGTGCGGTCGAGAAGGACATCGCGGCTCAGATCAAGAAGGAGTTCGACCGCCGCAGCCACGGCACGACGTGGCACGTCGTCGTCGGGAAGAACTTTGGGAGCTATGTCACGCACGGGTGTGCGGTCCCCCTGGCGCCTCTGCGGTTCTGCGGGTGCTGATGGCCAGCAGAGACGAAGCATTTCATCTACTTTTACATCGGCCAGCTTGCGATCCTCATCTGGAAGTCATGAGGTCGCCCCGCTGCATCGTCTTGCTTTCGTTTGCCGGGCGCTACGGACCACGATCACGGTTTTTTCGGCTCTTTTTTGTCTGTTTGTACGCTCATCTTTTGGTGCCCCGGTTTTGCAATTTAATTCGGAAATCTCAAATTCTTCTGTACCTCGCCCGTGCTGAGCTGGTGTCTGGGGCGTTGACTGTGAGGGTACGACGACGTTGGCTAGTGCTGACTCTTTCTAGGACTGGGCCGGAGAGGTGTTTGAGGACGCCATCGGGTCGCGGTCTGGTGAGTGGCTGATCAAACATTACCGTGACAATCCCTCACCTCAATGCGCTGGTCATTCAGAACAAGGCTGCACGCCATCATCTGCCCGGCCAACACAATGCATGCAAGTCCCACGTCAAAACTTTCCGAGAACATAGAAACCACGTCTCCTACCACAGATCGACCTTCAGCCCACATCCACTCAATGCCTCATCTCAACATTGTCTACAGCTCACAGCCCCCAACAAATGAGTTTCACACCCCAACCCTCCCTACAAACCCACCTCCTTCGTGTCCCACTGACGACCGTCTTTCAGCGGGCACCCCTCGTTGGCAGCTTCCAGCTTCGAACTTGAACTATATCCAACTAGAAATCCGGAGTCCTCCCCGTACGCCCGATCCCGCACTGAGAGGTCCATCGCGTGCCATAGCCCAAGCGATCTCACCACGTAACGGCGGCGCGAAAACCCACCGGTGAGCATATACCGGGCTCATCCTGAGCAGAGGGGTCTAACGAAGCATGTAGAAACCCAGCGCCGTGCCCTCCGCGGACAATCATGCTTCCTCAACGGAGCACCAAACCCACCCCGCTTCTCCGAAAATTAGCATGTATCCAAAACCCCCACAGGGCCGTCTCGGCGCGTCCGAGCATAGAGGCGCATCTCGAGCTGCCACAGCCCCAGGTGAGCACGGCACTTCCGTGCGTATTCTGGCGAGTGCAGAGCCGAACGTTGCTCCAGTAGCTGCTCTTCGGCGTAATAGAAGCGCGCCTCCACGTCCTTCTCACCAACACGCAAACCCAAAAAAATCCCTCCTCAAAATTGCACCTGATCTGTCCAAGGACGAGCTAACCTAACCGACATCACCACTGCCGTGCGCTCGAGCGGCGTCGACCACACACCCTCGCCACGCTGCTCCCCGCGCCGACCCCCGTCTTCGGTGCGACGGCATCGCCTCGGGGCGCGGACGCGCTCGAGTTCGCGCGCGCAGGCTGCACCACGGTGCAGCTGTACACGAGCTTCGGGCACACCGGCGTCGGCGCGTCGGTCCCCATCTTCGGGTGCGGCGGCGCCGGGACGTCGCGCGCGCGGGTTGCAAACCGCGGTGCAAGCTGTACACGGGCTTCGGGCACGCCGGCGTCGGCGCGTCGGTCCCCATCTTCGGGCGCGGCGGTATCGCCTCGGGCGCCGACGTCGCGCGCGGGGGCTGCACTGCGGTGCAGCTGTACACGAGCTTCGGGCGCGCATCAAGGACGCGCTCGCGGCGCTCCTCCGCGCGGAGGGGCGCGACGTGCGGCGGTGGAGAGCACGAGTCTGCCGGAGCTGCCGGAGGCCGGAGGCGGTGACGGTCGCGCAGCTGGTCAAGGAAGCGGAGGAGCTGAGGGGGTTGATTGACGCGTTTGGGCGCGAAGGAGGGGTTGGTGGTGTGGGTGGTGTGGAGGAGGTGGAGGAGATGCGGAGCCCGAGTAGTGAGGCGTTGGCGGTGTTGAATGTTGCGTAGGTTCGTGGTGATCTATCTCGCGAATCGATTCCGCTGGTACCCTCGTTTCGCTTGCTCGTCTCGGTGCACGTCCATCTCACGTCGTTGTTGTGAGGTCAAAAATGAGCCGATGAGACGTCTCGCGGTCGCAGTCCGGTGAGTATGCCAGTTGATCGCTTGTAATCGACGGTGTCTAACTCGCGGCCTGCAGACATGATCATCATGGCGGCTCAGCACCTTTCACCAACGGGGTGGGAGCTGAAGCTCAAACACTGGCCTCTTATCGACGACGTGTAGCGCGGCGCACGAAAACGACTTCCAAGTCTTGACATGCGCGAGCCACTTAGCGACCTTTTAGCTTTATTCGGCTAAGCCAAGCGGTGAGACGACCATCCCGTAGTTTGTCGTGCTAGGGCGCAAACCTGTCACCAGTCCCACGACCGACATGGATTCGCGCGTTTTCGTGGTTCGAGCTACTGACCCTCAGGAGTCTGCACACCCTGACCGCCTGACGTACTTGAGAATCCCATTTCAATTGAGTCTCGATGGTATGTCTCGAAAATACTTTCGCGGATCAATTCGACTAACGTCCCTTCGTTGAGAAGTACAAAGCTCACTTCGCGTGCGCTCACCGTCGCGAGACCTGAGTGGTATAAAGTTGCTCTCAAGGTCCATCGCGGGCCCAAGTATTCAAGTGTCGGGGACGACGGCTCTCTCGGTGGATTCTAATCGTCTCGCAGGCCTCTCTGCTGGGAGATGGAGCACAGGTGGTTCAGCTTACGCCGAGGGATAGGCGAGTTTCATCGTTCACTGTCTGCGGGTACGTTCCATATTACGTCCAACCACCTAGCAAGTTAATACACACGTTTTTACCATCACCCTAGGTCCATCTCATGATTCTATCGCTCTCGCAAGTCAGCAAGATCAAAGGGCTAAAATCAAGGTCTATCTAGACACATAACATAACGTACAATACGGGGACAACTGCGCTTAGTTTCGACTTCTCTAGCCTTCGCGCATGCGCTGTACATGTATCGCTATTCAAACCACATATCAGGGACAGAAACAGGACCGCGAACTAAAGCTCACAATCGAATTATGTGTTGTTATCATGTACCGTCTTGCTCCCGTTATCCTCATCTAGCTTGCTCTGCTCGTCTGGCTCTCTCTCCTTGTCGCATACTTTATCGTCGTTCTCGGTCTCTCGGTCTTCTACATTGGCATCTGGTCCCCAGATCTCCGTTCCTATGAGGATAATATTGATCCATTCTTAATTATCTGGCACATCCGGCGGAAATCGCAGTGATCTGGCTGTGGCGATCTCTTTCGTAGAGTCGAACCTGCGTCGTTCACCCGTAGGAGTTTCCCTCTACGTACAACTTGGGTAGGTCGCCTGCTTTTGCAATATTGAGCAGATGCACGAACGATCTAATATATTCCGACAGAGCAGCGCAGCTCGAGGTTTAGCTGGGGACCCGTATTCATCCAAAATATCACAAAAACGTCTGGAAGCGCTCAGATAACTGGGCTGTATAGTCCTGATCGCCTAAGCCCAGAGTGATTTTCTTCACTTCTGTCATGAAATGACCGGAAGGACATGTGGCTTGGCTCACTGCAAACATGATTTTCACCTCAGTGGTGTCGGTGTGCAGCCAAGTGGAAGAATGAAATTTCAAGAACCCTACGGCGGATTACGCGAACTTGTGAGCCGGGCTAACGTATTGCTAGCATATAGATTTGGTGGCTTACCATTGCCAGTACTTTGATTGTCAAGGTTGATCACGATACCTGCAGTGAGGGATCCTCTTTATAAGTCGGGTCCAGGATGTGTAGAAAAAGCGCATAAATGATGGCGGATATGGAAGTGATAACTTCTTTATCTTATGTGGAACTTCCGATTGGAGTGCCAGGAGGCCCCCCCTGCGAAGCAAATGACCCGTGTCACACAGAGCAGACGACAATAATGCTGAAGCTTCTGCAACAGTTCTCTACACCCGATCCCCCTCCCCCTCTTCTCTGAGACAAATTTTCATAGAGGTGGCGTATTGATATATGGGGAAAGGCGTCGGTCCGTTCGTGACAGGGGAAAAGGATATTGCCTGATTTGGTTTTCTATGGCGTCCTGAACGACTCTTCTGAACATGTAAACGGGGCTGAGTTCGTTCGGCACGACTCGAACTCAAAAGCTGTATAGCAGGTCTTGAGGTTTTCGATACACGAAAAATGCTCCAAAATAACAGTATGAAGTCGGAAAGACACCGTAAAAGCCCTGCTTGTTTTTCCTTTATTCCAAGTACAAAACTCTCGATGGCTCCATTGACAGATAAAAGTGGTTGTAGATTCTCAAATGCTTGTGGTAGGCTAGATAAAAGGAAGGCCGTATTTATACTAGAAGATCTCTGTGCCTTCTATCACGAGTACCAGTATAAACGGTTTGCAGGAGAAAGAAGCGTTGACGACTTCAATGTTGCCCTGTGGATGGATAAACTGAGCTGTTCAGCTTTTCGGGCCAACACGTTGGTATAACTCTCATTTTGTTGCTCATTGAGCACGATTACTGCAAAAATTGGCAAGGTCGTAAACATTTTGCCCAGCACCTCATGGACACCAGACGCAGTTTTGTCTACAAAAGTGCCTTGAATTTTTTCTAGTGAAAGAGAAAGAATCGGTAATTCCCCTGAGACGTGAGGCCATTACCTCCTACCTTGCATTGGATATTTGCCTAGAAATCATTCACCCACAGTATGAAGTAGTAAGATACGGTCAACATAATCTTGAGGGATAGTAGTGCCTGAATGATGACTAAGTTCTCTTGTCTAGATGAGGGTTCTGTATCGCCATAATGTTATATAAGAACATCATTTTCGGCCAAAAGTGGTTTATGCATCAATGCATATTCCAGGAGTATACTAAGCCACTTGCACGAAGTCGTGTGGTAGCATCGATTACTCCGATCTCGACTGTTGGAGGTTTTTGCTTGACTTGTGTGTTTCGTGCTTCGTCCCACTTAAAATGGGACTCTCATGGACTACATGAATCAAGCGTTTATAATGAGTCAGATGCAGGTTTTGCGGTCATGGGATTGAGGTACATGTAACTAAGTACGTACCATAGAATCTAGCCCCCCTCGGATGATGAAAAATATGCAGGTGTACTTCTTTTGCGGAAACACTACCGCCAAAGTGTATCGCCTATGGAAGGCACATGGTTGAGGTGATCAGCATGGGCCATGATATTATACTTACACCGGTAGGTGTTTCTTACTATTGTATAACCACGGATAGTCCCATACCTGCTCCGGATTGTCGCGTTTTGTACGATCACGGTACCATAGGTGGACCATACAATGGAGATACTTTGAGATTTCTCATCGGATGATGCAATGAGAAATCTAGAAAGCCGGAATGATCCAAACATTATCAAACCGCTTATGGCAAATGACACTTGAGTGTAAACGACCCACCCTATCCACATAGGGATGCTGGTCGTGATAAGACATTAGAAGACGACGAAAAAAACTCGAAATATATAAGAACATACACATCTTGCGGAAAGATTTCAGAGACTTGACTTCAAAGTAATACAAAGTACATTCTTGGATCAAAGGGTAGTTGTCGTGGAACATAGTGCCGTAGAATCTCCGATACTAGGCTGTTTATGTGCCCTAAGCGTGGTACATCTCCTATATACCTGAGGGGGCTCGCAATCGCCTGATTATGGTCAACCGCGTTGGGCTCGAGCAGTTCTGGCCTGGTACAGGAACTCTTTTGGTATCCCTCTCTCGTAATGAGCCCCGCGTCAACAGACCACTTTGGGGCTGTTATAATAATACACATCATCTCAACAGTTCCCGGAACAAATTGCACGAAGTGGGATCATGAACGAGATCATTAGGAGGGACCATCGATGTGAGTCCCAAATGTTGGGAGACACACTCTTGCGTAGGGGTACTATATCGTCAAGACAGAGTTTGACATCAACAGAAATTGAGAAACGGCGAGTTTGTAGAGTTGCGGCGACTTCTGAGTGCGTGAACCTGCGTGTAGGCGTGAGTGCAAGCAGGGGTATCTGTAGCATTTCATGTTGTACTTATAGTTGTCCTGACTGTTCCCGAAGGCTGTGTTACACGAGTCGTGATTTCCATATATCCAAAAACGGAAGCAGCGTCTTAGACAGCTTCGCAAACCGTGTACGGTTCAATTTCGGCAAGGGGCGATGTTCGTGTGGTAATGAGGTTTTCATATCCGCTGGGCGTGTCGCGTTTGTTACGTACAATGGTGCCGGTCTCAAGTCCCTCGACGAAATACATTGCGACAAACGAGCTATCTAAATGGCGCTGTGAAAGTTGAGAGCGAGTGTATTCTCTTTCAGGATAACAAGCGCACTTTTATACTCGGCTCAAATGCAACATCTGTGTGTGTGAAATCGCTGGGTACGAGCACGGGGAGTCGGGGACTCGAATACGACTGTACACGCTTTCGTTGCTGGCTGGCGGCGCCCATCTGCACTTCTCAGCTTATCCAATGTTCCATGTTGAGCTGCTGCGTGCGGATGGGATCCTTTCCTATGATGCCGCGGTATCGATTTGTCCCGAGAAAAAATAAAACCTGGTTCCGTATCACCAGACTACCAAAGAGGCTTGACATATTAGTCATGAAGCCTAGTAGCGGCTCCCCAATACTCCCTTGAGACCAAATTGATCTCTTTCATGCGTCGGAGCTGTGGTGATATTCGTTTAAATGGTGAGTACGCCGTGAGGACACGTTACATCTTACCGTATAAACGAATGTGTCGCTTTCGCGATCAAATCGGATAAGAATGGGTCTTATGTGGCTTGTTGTGGGTTTTCATGGAATCGAAGCCCAACGGCCATGCGCGTACGCCGAGTAGACGAATTCGCACCCCTACTTTTCGATGACTGCTATTCGCACGCTGGCTTACACACTGGAAATTCAGCTCATAACGCGGCGTTTACAACATAATATGAAAGACTCACTAGTTTGTCACAGCGGTATAGTTATTAAGAATCTAAAACAACTACCTATCGCTGTTTAAGATTCATGTAGCCCTAGTCCCCCATACTGGCCGTATGTGGTATGTAGCGCGGCGTCACCGCGTTGGCGAGTACGATATGCGGCGTCCTGTGCGCATCGGAGTCACCTAATCGGCCGCATCCGTTGAAGGCGGTTTTGGTGGTAAGCAAACCTGCTGGCGCACCTCCTGCAGAGAATGAAAAAATAGTCTTTAGTCTCCCTACCCACGACAAATGTTGTCGCGTTTTGTAGAGTCTAGTCTCCCAAAGGCAGGACGGCGTTAACAGCGGGAAAGGCTGTTAAGCGTAGAGTCGTAAGCTCGCGAATCGAGCGACAGCGAGCGACTTACTCTCTTCATGTGACAGCCACGTGGTAGATTGGCAGCGAACCCATGAACCGCACCACTGCAAACCACTGCGTCCTGCAATTTCGGGGCCATCTACTCATGCTCCTTGATATTAGACGTCTGCTCGACAAGGCCTCAGTCAAAAAAGCTTGGAACCGCAGCGCTCAGAATTCCTACAAATCTAATCCTGGGACACCATCGCCGGTAAAACCTCTACCCACATTAACTCATCTTAATACGCTCCTTCAATCTGGTCGCTGAGATCATGGAAGACATAGCCGTGTACTTCACGGCAGAATCTTACGCATACACAAGAGGAGAGCGCAACAATCTCTCGAGTCCGGCGCCATCTCTGATAGAGGGTGATGCCTCAAGGGATCGATGTTGAGGAGGAAGCGCGACTATATGACGAGTTATGTGATGTGTGTCCCTACCAACGACTGTCTACCTCGCCATCTTTCTAATGAGCAGCCAGAGTCCAATCATGGGGACTGTGTCGGACTCCCGAGTTACCAAGCGATAACCCGCACTCACGCGCTCCTTCTAAGCGGCATCGCTCACGACCGTCCTCTGCTCCTTTCTCACGAACCGTCCATTTGGCTCTCAGACAACACAGGCCCAGATTCTCCAACACCTACCTTTGCTCGCGACGTTCAGATCTCGGGTTGGACCATGGTTGGCGACAAAGTCTCCGGCGGTGCCTACGTCGTTTTCGATTGCGCCATTCACCTCAAGGATGGAACAGTGGTCCACGCACATAAACGCTACAGCGCCTTCGACGAGCTGTATAGAGACCTCAAGGATTCGCTTCCGGATCGTATTATGAGGAGCACTGTGCCGAAACTACCCCCGAAGAGCCCTCTATCGAAGTTTCGAGCAGCCTTCCTGGATAAACGGAGACGCGACTTGCAGCATTGGCTCGCATGTGTCGTCCTACACCCAGATCTAGGAGGGAAAGATGCGGTCAGAAGATGGGTTATGCAGTCATCCTGAAGGAGATTCGCTGTGCTACAGGTGCGTTCTGAGGACCTGTTGTTCTTTCTGTACACTTAACTCGGCCCGCGTTCAGGCTCCTCAACAGCATTCATACTCGAGTTTCGTCTCAGGTTGTCGCACGAATCCCTGAGTTCATCATACGCCTGCCACGCCCAGAGCCAAGGGTTCTGTACCCCCATGCAAACTTGTGACACACCAGTCAGGAAAATCCTTGCGGTGTGGTGTTTCACACGGGCGCCCTACATAGCTGCTCGTCTCGGCGGTACATGTGGTGGCTATCCTTGGTCATAGACTCTCCCCCCTCCACAATGCACGATCCATACACGCAACGGACGCCCGCTCATGTCTCTCTCCCACTCAAGGCAACTATTATCGGCGTATCTCTTACGGGAGAGATGTGCCTAGTGAGTTTCATCACAACTTCCTCGACCGACCTAAGAGTTGAACACACCTCAAGCGTATTGTTTAACACGCATTGTTACTTCGCAAAGGCTTACGTCGTCGGTTGCTAGTAGCTCGATCGGGGCGGAACCCGAGGGTAAGTGTGGCTCTCAAACTCCGTGCGGCCATGTGCACTATTAGTCTGTTTGTGAGCGCTTTTGTTGATACCAGATGTGTCAAACAATATTCGATTCCGCCGTTGGGTGTTGAAACATTGCATTACAGGAATTCATAATGTACCACCATATACATGCAAACTATAAGAACCATAAGCTGTTTACACGAAGGTTTGCGAAGTAGGCAGAGCCGAATCTGTTACGCCTAGAATCAACGAGATGGCGCTTACGGGGATGTGGCCCATGCGCCTCCGTACATCCCTATAAGACAGAGCAAGGACAAGCGACGTCATTCTCTGCACCGAATATAGTGAGGGGGACGTACAGAAGTTCAAAGTAGACTTGACGTGGATTTCAGGGGATGCCAGGCACACACTGTCAGCCCGCCGATCAGAACTCGTTCAGGTGACGTGAACAAGAAACCCACAGAGTTCGTTAGAGGCATTCCGCCGTTCGTATTGAGCCTGAAGACCTGCTGCGCCAACAGGCCGTCGGGCTTCCCGTTAACTTGCAACGGGGCGAGCGTGACCCACTCCGCATTACGCGTGGGATCCGTCGGCGCAGATACGATTCCGGTCCTGTATCCGATGACGGTACGCAGTCTCGGGGTTCGCTACGTTCGTGAGGCTTGTTGAGCGGAAGTCCCACATTGGGTTGAGCATAGCCCGAGGTGGGGTCGAGGGGCGTCGTTAATCAATCAGTAGTGTGACCGAGCGCGAACGGCCGGAGGAGGAAGCCGGATGAGTGGACGAGGTCCCACCCGGTCATTTCTGGCTGGCGCGTCTTCCCATACCTTGGAGATAAATGTAGTGAAGTCCGCACGCGCGGATTGGGGAATGAATGCGGATATGTCGAAGAGTTCCATGATCGCGCCGAAGGAACTGTCCAGATGTCAAATCACGGGTGTCAATGTAGGGCGAGCAAGATGCTTACAAGTACGTTCCCATTCTCCAGGCAAGTGTAATTCTGAAACCCCTACGGCCAGAATTACGAGCGATGGGTGAGAGGCGATTGGGTTCGACCAGAGGCCTCCCGCCCCTGGTGTTGATGTCACTTGGGAGCCATAGCGAGACATTGTCGCTACTAATGTCACACATGGGTCCGAAATGGGTCTGTACTGCCTTTGCTTCTGCCGAGACGCCGCGAGGCCCAGTATGGAGCCAGAGGAGGCCGAAGGCGTGGTATAATTGTGCGAATATTTGCATGCTGAGAAGCGTGTCGATCAAGGATGAGTGTCGGTCCAGCTCGCTGAAGAGCGGACATAGGGACGCAGCGCCCTTATATACCTATTTAACTGCTTGCTCGCCTCGAATCGCCAAGGCCGCACAGAGCGCAAGGCACGATGGACCCGCCCGGGCGCAAGCCCTCAGCATCGGAGGCGGTTCGAGGCATCACTCGGCACGACGTGCGCGCACAAAGGGAGCCGCGAGCTGTCAGGACAATTTGTTCACTTTTCCATTGTCACAGTGTCAGCGCGAAAAATCTAAGTAAAGGGCAATGATGAACGATGTTCAATATGATTGTCACGACCACAGTACCGCATGAAGAGATCGTCACCCCTTGGGGTTTAAGAGACTTTGGAGGATACATTGCGGGTTGCAGAAGCGACGGTGTCCCCCTGATACTGGCTGTAGGAGATATACTATGCGCGTCGCAGAGGCCAAGGTCCTACTTCTTCTGCAAGGGATTGCCAAGTCGGGCCGGACTGCGCGGTGTCGGTACAGCATTATAGGTCACGCTCCGGGGCAAATGGGGACGTCCAAGCGTACCACAGAATCATCGGGGTAGGATGTTGGGGTAGGTTACCAGAATCAGTTTTAAGGTGCCTCCTTGACCCGCGATGTCCACCTCAAAAGCCAAATTCTAACGACATGCGATTATTTAACTCGCTGGGGACAGTAGCGTAAAAACCCGCGACGCGATGGCACTGGAATAGGTGGAACCGCGTCAGTTTGGTATAGTTTTTGGGTGCGGAGCTAGTGCTTACTCGGGTTATCGTTCTCGGGGGGGCCTCAGCATTGCGAACTCAGGCTGTGATTCATGCGAGCGTCAGGAGTCTTGAATGTCATTTGGCTGCCGGAGTGCCGTCCCACTGCTCTGCAGTATCAAGCTCTCACATGCTGAAATGCGGTAGGCCAGATAATGTAGGTATCTTGGACTGCAAAATCTCCAACCCACCATGAGTCATGAACGTTTCATAACGTCGTTGTAATAGAGTGAAAGAGTTGAAGATTAGGGCATTGACCGGAATGTAAGCGTAAGTAACAAACCACTTTGCTTGTGAGTGTGGGAAACACGCACAAGACCCCAAGCTGCCATAGTCCCGACCCCTGAGCACCACTCTCGCTTGCCCCGATGTACCAGCACTTGGCCCATAGACAATGATGCGCCGCAAAGACACTTTTGCGGCACCATATATCAATGCCTCTTACCACTCTCACTCTATTTATAAGGTCACTGAAGGCCTTGTTGGATTGTATTTTTGAATTTTAATTGAATTTTTGCGGATGCTATTCAACATGCTATTTGGATTGAACATCGTCAAATAAGCCGGCCATATGACACGTATAAGCTATAAAGCACGACGACAGAATATACTTGCAAAAATCTAGTGTTTAACATCGCCTACACGGATTTTGCTGAACGTGTCTTGCTTCCTCTTCGACTCCTCGGCCTGCGCCTCGGCGACGCAGACGAGGCAGATCACGCCTGATTGTGATTTAGACGCGCCGTTGCCAGAGCCATTGTCGCGAGGTCCTGAGATTCTCCATCTTCCTTCTCTCGCCCTTGATTTTGCAGCTCCTCTGTTTTCTGCTCACTATTTTTTGGCTCAACAATGAGATATAACACGCGTAAGTATACTGGTGGCGGCGTAGACGGAGGCCGATATTACAGCGTGGAAATTATCGAAAGCCCCCTGGAATGAGCCCCTATCGAGTGACAAGAAGAACTTCCTGTTGGGAAATTTAACACAATGAGGCTAGGAAACTGCTTGGTGAGTACACCTCTTACCTGCAAGCCATGAAAGCTCATGTGCGGTAATGAGGTGGTTCCCGCTCCGGTGTATGCGCGTTGACATCGCGCCTGGGCCACACTTGTCGGTGTCTTCCCAGCACCGCTTGTCCACGACGGGATGGCTTTTGTCGAATTGCTTTGTTCTGTGGTTTCGAGGCTCAGCGAGCTGGTGCCAAATTACGCGAACAAGGTGGCTTGGGGCCCCCTTTGGAGTAAAAGAGTATCAACGACGAGGTTCGAGTCGCAGAGAAGTACGGAGAGCGTACCTGGACAACGCAACACCCCCATTGTCAGATTCGACAAAGGCGAATCAATCGAACGCTCTTTCTGACACGCGGTTCGTGGTTGCTTTCCTGCATGGCTCCACATTATATGATTCTAGCGTGGCCCGCGCGAAGATATAAGACTGCTCGTGCGCGGTAAGCACTCGAAACTACCTCCCTCCGACTCCCCACACGCGTCACGAGCTGCGGCTCGTCTTACGTTCACTTTTACAGACCCTCTGTTCAATCCCTTTTTTTGAGTCCTCTAGAACTACTTAGCATGTTGTTTATCCATGCCTGTCGTTATTACCTCGCTACCTTCTCTCTTTCGTTTTGGCGTACCCTATCGACAGACCGCGGTCACCACCACCACAATGCCACTGCAGCAGATGTTCAACACTGCAACTCTACCATCATAGACGCGTCGTTCGACCGTGTCTTCCGTCCCACTTGCCACCCGCTACTTCCTTTTTTCCGACGCAGCCTCGATGAAGTATGCTATCCGTTGACGATACCTCGGATCGTGGATGACTGTGATGACGGCGGTGATAAAAGGGGTCTTCCTCCGTCCAGGCCACAGCTACCCAGGTTGCAACTGGCACTCTGTCAGCTCCCGTGCGCATCCGGCGGCTGGACCCGCTACGTCTGCAGATGGAACCCGGAGCCACTGCAACCACCGAGGTCTCTGTTGACCCCACCCGAGACTACCGAAGGTGTTCGGTTACGGAAACCGTCACTGCTTCGGCAAGCATCCGCCAACACTCCACCGACTCTGCCCAAGCGGCGATCAACAGGCGACGACAGTGGTTCCTTGACGACGACGGTGTGTGACGGATTCGCTCGTCGCGCTGCCAACCTTGCGTCGTACGGCCAGCGTCTGTGGCCGATATCCTCACCCTCAGCCACCGACCGTTGGCGCTTCTTCCGCCCTTGCCTACTGCCACACGGCGACTCTCCGCACACTGGAACCCGCGTCTTTTCTGCCGCCACATCCCACATCCGCACCCGCGAGCTTCCTGTCAGGCTCGTCCGTCGCAGCAGCAGAATGCGAAAGATGCTCAGAAGCTCAACGGCACAGTCTGAGACCATGTCTGCTGACAGATTCCTGCACAGGTGGCGTCTCTTCCTCTGCTCCGTTCCTCCTGCGATCTGACGAAGTCTTGCAGAGGGATCCCAGGGCTGTGTTCCTGACCTGCGGTACAATGGCCAGTCCGCGTTCGGGCACCAAGTGCGTGAGCGGCTGGCAACTGTGGGGTGCTTCCCCATGCTCTATGCTCTTCTTCGGTAACCAGTGCTTCGCATTCTTCCATTGGTGGAGTAACTCTGCCGTCCGCACGACTGTGCATGCAACGAGCAGAGCCAGGACGCGGCGTCCGTCGTCACGATTCGCCAAGACGCCGGCGTTCCTCGGGGAGGTGTCGACGGCAAGGGGAACACATAGAGCGAGATAGGAGAGTCTATTCTGGTCTGGAGACCTTGACATGATTGTCTGTTTGGCTGCGGGAGCCGTAGATGCGTCGGTGACGGTATTTAAACGTACGCATTCTTTATTTGACTTTTCAGTCAATCGTTTGCACTATTTGATCTATAGCATTCACGACGCCCTCTGTCTTTGCTCGCAATTATCATAACAACAAAAACCCTGTACTTGTAGCGGTTGCCTACAATACAGACCTCAGTTACTCCATGCCATCCTTGTATTCCGACTTTGTAGGTGGTAAAAGAGTAGGACCGCCGATCTATCCTCTCACCCCTTCAACTCCAGGGGCCTGCCCCGTTCACTCAGTGACGGCGCACAGCCAGCGCTTATGAAATACTCGAAACCGTGAGGCGGCCTGGCGCGATCCTCTCAGTCACCGCACCATCTACTTCTTCCGAACACGATGACGTGAGCAGACGACATTTTTTCTGTCTCAAATTGTCTCATAATAGTAGCACTAATCTCTCGGGACGCTGCATAGAAAAAACTTACTGCTTCTTCGCTGATCGAACAAATACCCCCTGACCAGGGCTTGAAATTCCAGAAACTCAGCCAATCCGATCACCTCCCAGGGTCCAGGCCGCCTATCAAGTCCGGCGATTATTCGAGGCCGTTGATGCAGGACATTATGGACAAGTGTTGTTAGCTGTAAACTTGAGCGCCTCCCGGGCCCCGTAATGAAGAGGGCGACCGCACTGACTCGACGCGTCCTGGTGCTATACATCCCCAGCCTTTTTGCAACGTTTCGCGTATGTGCTTCGCCGGGAGAGATTTAACTTTTAAGGGGATTATCGCGCAATTACATGCAAAGACCATGAGATTGGTACGGCCGACACCTTAGTGGAAGCTCAAACAAGTTCACGACTTTCGGAGTAGGCGGTCTACACGAAATCACGCACTGGCCGAACACTGCTAGGATTGCGCCCTGGTACCAGGCCGACAGCTGCTTTTGCTGCGTATCTGTTGTAGACGAGTCCCATTGTATTCTCCGTCCTAGTAAGTTCGCATTAGGGTCGAGCTCTAGTAAGCTAATACCTTGTGTATAGGTCGTATACCTGCTTCGGAAAAGCCAGTACTATGACCAACTATCATAATGTGGTAGTCGCAGGACGACGCTCGATATAGCTTGATGTCATGCACAACATATAGTCTTGCATCCCCTCCCGTGTACGCGGAGCCTCAAGGAGCCGTGAGGCGAGAAGCATGATGAGGGCGAAACCAGGAATAAATCCAAACCCCCAAATCATTTTTTTACCGACGAGAAGCAGGAGACACAATCGTAGAGCTGGTCTTCTCCCAGCGGAATAGACCGACGAGCCGGACAATCACTCCGTCATGGACGCGATTAGGCACGACCGACGCGTAGCGCAGGGCGTTGGATGGACACGTCGTTTTACTCATATATAAAAGGCCTGGCGAGTATCTCTCCAAAGTCCAAACCACCGAGTCTCCTACACCAGGTTTTACACAGAGATATGACTGTCGGCAAGCTCGCCTCCGCTGTCTCCGTCGCCTGCTTGGCTTTTGGCCGCCGCTGCCTCTCCCAGGCCCAGCGGGAACTGCGGGGCCTCGATGGTGCGACCTTGTCAAACTTCACTCTCGACGCGGCCATTCACGTCAGACGTCAACCAGCACGGCGGCCCGCCGCTTCTGCCCTCCATCACCGAGCACCCCTCGTGGGATCGCTCTGTCCGTTGGTGTGCAGAACTACACTTGCTCGTCCAATGGCACCTGGGAGTAACGTGTTCATTTGTCACAAATGCGATCGGTTCCTGCAATTGTTTACCGACCATTTTCCTTTACAGTGCCTTCGGTGCCGTGCCTGACGGAGCTGTTTCGAACATCTCCTGCATCCCGCCCACCGCTCAAAAGTCCTTCATCACCTTTATCCACGACATGTGGCTCGTGGCGGACCCCGAACAATCGGGCCCTTCGACCTCATCTCCATGTACACGGATGATGGACGGGAAGCCGTAACGTGCTCGGCTCGCACTGGTTCATCCCCGACCCGCGCCAACACGTCCGACGGCGAGATTCCTCGCCATGTGGGACTTCCGCGATGGTGCGCTGAACGCACACCCAGAATCGCCACCCCCCCCCGACTTTTCCAAGGATGCGTACATCGTCATGTACCCGCACGGGCGAAGGTCCCAATCCCCGTACGACCCCGTTTACAACGCAGACTGGCTCAGCGCTGGCCCCTGGCAGTCGTCGATGGAAAAGAACGACGGTCCTCCTGTCGAACCAGAACTACCGCTTCCAACACCAACGGTGGCAACGCTCCTAACACTTCTGTATGTTCCCATTATATTCGCTACGCGCGTCTGCGAATTGAAGCTGACCCTCGACCGTAGTGCACTCCTGGTTCGCCCGTCCTGAGTGTTTCTTGAAGTCGGTCGCTATCACTAACTTCTGGTGAGTAAATCACGAGAATTCTCGTATATTCAGCCGTGAACTTACTTCTGGGGACTATCATAGGGATGTTCGTGGCAAGTGGAACTCGTCTTCTTGAGTTGGGCGTGTTGAGCATGGGCTTGCGGCTTTTGGGAACGGGTTCGGGCCTGCAACTCGACGTACACGACAGTCCGGTCTATGTTGTTTTGTATGGAGAATACGAAGTAGAACACGAAGTAGAACGTGAAGTAGAGTATCGAGTACATAGATGATGTCATGCTACGTTGATCGTCAAATTCACGCTCGGGCTGCAATCGCTGTGACCATAATGCGGGCCGATATCCTCGATACTATGATCTCCCTTCTGGTTTGACCTTTAACCGCGAAGCTCTCTCGCATCTTCCCACAAGTGCTCTGTGACGGTCAATCTCGCCGCGATGCGGTGAATAGGGTCTGGACCTCTCAGTAGGAATTACAATGAATGGTTGGATATCACAAGTTTTAACACTTCGGACGTACTCAAGAGGCCTTTATGATAATATGTTATCAGAAAATATCTCGGGTAATCTCTCCATAGCTCTGACTGTCGGCGACGCATGTCGCGGATAAGCACCGCTGCACATGTCTCGCACAAGCCCCACTTAGGCTTGCCTTTTAAACGAGCAGCCCGAGAATTTTGAGTGGATCTGGTTCCATGGAAGCATGAAGTAGGAGATTGTTGAGTATGTCGTTCTTCCACATTTTGACCATTTCCTCCGAACGTTCTACGCATATCCGACCGACGCGTGAGCATCGTCCTGCAAACCGCGTGACACGCCTCCCTCACGAAACGGAGTTGTAGTCCGTGAAGGCAAGCTCCAGCTTGCCCAAGGAACGGGCATGAGCTGCTGCCTCCCGCGCATAACCTTCCTGAGCTCCGGCGCACGGAGTAGACTCCACCGAGCGGTGCGCCAGAGCATGTAATGTCGTGCCTTTTGAACTCGTCTGCGCGCATAGCGTCCCAGGTCATCTGTGGCGGACGCTGAGGCCAAGCGATAGTAGGCGTACGGCAATATCGATGGGATACCATGGTCCTCGGGATCCGCCTACCGCGAAGCCGGCTCGGGAATGTAATCGTCAAAACCGAACTTTTGCCGTCGATGATGGACGAAGCTGGTAGCCTCCAGGAAACGGGACTGAATGGTGCGTATCTCGGACTCGTGGCGCAAGCCAGTCATCGAAAGACCGCGGCCAGCTGCTTTCCAGAATATCCACGACCCGCTTCCGTACAAGCATCGCATCATGAAGTATTTATTTGCCATAGCAAGAACGCTGGTCAAGCGCAATGGTATTGTCTGGGTCGAGATGGCGGAAGAGCGAGAGAGCCCTATGACATGGCGTCAGCACCAGCATATCTACCATGTATTATTTCATCTCTCACCCTACTTCATATAGAGATGATATAATGGACCTCAACATCGGCCGCGCTATCTGTCAACTGGACCAAAGGCACGTCGCAATACACCTCCTGGACACCTGGCGCACGGTGTCGGGCAGGGAGAACATGCCCGCAAAAACCGGAGAGTTGAACGCGGAGTACGCCTTTGTGCACACAGAACAGAGTGGCAACGCGTTCCGCGTTTTCTGCTGAGCGCAGCATGAGGTTTCCGTCTGCAAAATAGAACTTGCTGTGACGGACGTCCGTAGCGAACGTGGTTTCCGACATTGTGGTGAGCAGTCAAGAAAAGGCTGGGTCACGGGGACACTGAATATTTCCCAGCTAAGCGCCTCAGCGCAGCTCAGCGCCTTCAGCATATCGATGCGCGCGCCTAATTGGCGCGCCAAGTTGCTGACGTAAAACATCTAGAGACACTCCGGCCCATTTTCAGAAGTTCGCGCAACTCCTCATTCAATGACCGCAAAATCTATGCGTAGTCTTGGACTTCGCCGCAGGCAGACGCTTAATGCTTATATCTGCTATGCTCTCTGAGAGCTGGTCTTAACGCCGTCCGTTGTGTGCAACGAGAGATGGTATGAAATATTCCGCTCGGGTCCTCCAAGAGGTGTGCCGATGATTTGTCAAGCGACCCATGCTGGCTTGGTTTCGGTGAGTCTTGTTTTGTTGACACCATGCTCTTCGGAGCCTACTATTAACACTCTTTTGCTAGAGCTTTCGGCGCATGTCGAGAAGATCCTCCGTGTGAAGGAGACAATACGAACGCCAAGTCAGCCCTTTAACCTTAACCTTCGCCTCTGCTTCGCCATTCGTCAACATTGATACAATTTGTCTGGATCCGAGTCCAAAGCCTCTTGGCAGTACCGTATGGTCTTCTTCCTGTCGAATGGCGCCACACACCTGGACGTGCGAGCGACTCGAGCGGCGTCGGGGCGCACAATCCGGTGAAATGTTGCTCGTTCGTCATTGCAGCTACAAGCTCGCTACAGTGGTGTAAATGTCGCCGGTGGCGTATAGCAGTGCACGGGTATATACCGTGTGCCTGCCTATCAGGTACGTCCGTCTGACAAGCTGTCAACCTCGACTCGGACATTTTGCTCAACGTGTGCTTTGCTTTGGACAGAATCTGTTGAACCAGGTCGCCTTTGGTGTACTTTTCTCAGCCGTTGGACTGAATCAGGAACCCGTGAATGCCTTCTTTCTTAACCATGGAAGTAGCCGTTTGCTTGTTTATTTGCAAGTTCGGTATCGATTCTTAGCCGCCGGACCGCCGGCCGGCATTTTGAAGTTAAGCACAGCTTCGGTACGAAATGTGCACATCCTCCGCACAGTAGCCGCGTACGCTGTCAGCATCCTTACCCCCACTCATGGTGATCATCGAACGACGCTGGTCCTTCATGCGCTCTGCGTGGTGGCTGTCTACGACAAAGGCGTTTCGTTCGGGTATATGATCGAGTACGTGTTTTTCCGGCGTATATAAACACCATGGAAATTGGAACTCTACTCATCGCATTTCCCTTGCTTTTCACGCACAGTTTCAAGATGATTCCCTTCTACAAACTCACTTCTGCTCTCTCGCTCCTCTCTATCGTGGCTGCTCTCCCCACTGCCCTCGAGAGCAACTCTATCCACGCTCGTCACATCGCCATGTGCAGCACATCAGCTGACAACTTGACCTCCATTCTTCCAAGCGACATTAACACTCGCGGGGGTAGACCTTTACTACCGCCCATCGCCGACGCACCGACGTGGGTCGCCCTGTCAGTTGGTGTACAGAACTATACCTGCAAGGATGACGGGACCTACGCGTACGTCAATTTGAATTTCGATGTCTTGGCAAAGACTGACTTCCCTACCATAGCGCCTTTGGCGCTGTTACAGAGCTCTTCGACATATCGTGCATCCCGCTGACAGCGCAAGCTTCTTTCACGACTTTCGTCCATGATCTCTGGCTCGCTGCCCCGCCCAACGTCACCGCCCTCGACCTCATCGCCTCCTTTAACCTGCAAAATCCCCCTTACGCGCTCGGACAGCACTACTTCATCCCGAATCCCGGAAACTCGAGCGATCCCAACATTTACGCCAAGTGGGACTTTACCTCCGGCCATCTGAGGAACGACCCCAACGTGAAGAACGCGTATGGTATCGGTGTCAGGACGGGCGAAGTGCCCTCGCCTGATGACCCCACGCATGACGCGGACTGGTTGAGCTTGAGCCCGCTCCTCGTGGACGGAGAGCCGGCTGGGCAGCTCGCGGATCAGGTGTTCCGCCTTCATTCCAACGGCGGTAAAAACCCGCCCACCTCGGTGTGTCGCCATTCGGTAGCACGAAATTCAAATATGCTCACCTGAATCGCCCTACTAGTGCACACCAGGATCTCCAGTGCTCAGTGTCAAGTCTATTCTGAACTTCTGTGAGTAATGGCTCTTTCGCTACACGGCTGTCATTAATATCCGGTTTACAGGGTTCTATGGCGGTGCTTGGAAAAACTGAGTAGAAACAGTCTCCGATGTAGAGCAACCCAATAGAAGTGCAAAGGTTTAGTCAGCTATTCAGCAGATTTTAGCGTGTATGAGATACGTCCACTATTCCAAATCTCGCTCCTGAATCAACAGAGTCGCCGAAGATGGCAGTCAGGGGCTTTTGATCCTAACAAGAGCAAACAAACGCCGGCGGCTTCACTATTTCGTCAATCATGGCGTCATGTACAATCATTCTCGATGCTCGCCAGGCGGTGGCACCAAGAGAAATCGGCTACCTCTATTCAGGGCTATAGCGCCGCGGTGTCGGTGGGTCGATCCTGGCTACCTTGCCGTCATGCCTCGATGTTTTCAACGTCATGACTCCTGTGCGCTACCCGAATGTGGTCTGCGGGAATGGTATATAAGCCTGCCGGTTTGTGTGATGAGGGGACATACTCTCAACTCGACTACTTCCTCACTCACAGCACATCGCGAAGTTTACAATGGCCGACAACACTACTCTTCCCCACCCGCGTCATCGGCGGCCACAAGGTGAGCAATTCAAAACCTCTTGGCTGTTTCTTGCACGCTCATTCCGAATGCATAGGCTGCGCTCAAGAACCCCAATGTCTCTGAGGAGGCAAAGGAGCACTCCCGTCAGGTCATCGACGACCTCGAATCCGATCCCATGACGCAGCAGCAGCGTGAGCAATACGAAGACACCAAGGATGAGACGCGCGTCAACGCCGGATACAAGGCAACAATGAAGAGTTAGTTGAAAAATTCTCATGTCGTTGCATTGTTGGCTGACGTATCATTCAATAGATCCCAACGTCAGTGACGAGGCAAAGGAAACACGCGCGGGAGTTCTTGGAGGGGACAAGGGCGCCTTGTAAACCAACGGCGTACACGCGTATATACTAAATTGTACAATATCTACCAAAGTCCCAGTGTCCGAATGTATGAGAACGTATCTGAGTCCTATGCAAACTCGACCCCATGTGGTCACTCTCCAGCAGAGCTTCCGAAAGTGATCGTGATCTTGGTGGTCGTTACAATAATCCCCTGATACGCACGGGGGGGAGCCATTTGAGGTGTTTCGCAGGGGTAGCAGGGACATGCGCATCAGCAAGAAAGTGGGATGGTAGTGAAGGGTCATGCGAGTATAAATCCCTTTTCTGTGCAAAAGCGGTGGAGTCCGACGACTCCTGGGTATCATGAATGTCACGGGTATAGTGGGAGGTGAGAGGTAGCTCGTGAAGGTGATGCTGTTCGGGTATACATGTGGCGCGCAAGAAGCCTCCAAGGTGTTCGCTCTGAGCGGGGGGGATATGTGGGTGAACGCTGTGTACACCAATATTTGTCCCGCGTGGCTGGATTTGGCGTCGATAGCTTCATTGCTGGCATCAAATCGTGGAATTCTGAAATTGAGGCAGGTGTCGACGGAGGTGTCGACTCTGGGCTGGATTCCAGAGTTTCCGCTCGGTAAGTCGGAATTCCCGTCTCGATGAAGTCTACAATGCCAAAAAACGAACGGTCTGTTGCCGAAATTTGCACGTGACAGATCCGGAGGCTTGTTCCACACGAACGAAAGGTCGAATTGAAGAACAAAAAGCAGCGGTCCCAATTGGCAGAATTTCTGTAGATGTGTTTATGAGACCCAAAATATAAACGATGCGACAGGCAATATTTTCTGACCTAGAAGCCTACCGTTACGGGTAAAGAAGACATTTCTGTCGTGATGGTTATATCCACAACCAACTACGTCGCCCGCTGTAGAAACATTAGCCAATGAGATCGATCATTATCGACTGAAAAGGCACCAAAAACATACGCTCAAAATAGTCGTTGCAATTGCGTATTTGTCCAGGTGTTTCGTAAGTGCCTTGGTTCGAATAAGCCACACGAAAATCGTTTGATATGTGACATAGTGCATTCGAAGAGAAATCTGAGATCGTCTGAGATGTACGCTCAGGTGTAGATGCGCTGGAAAACAAACCCAATGTCTAGGTAGGCTCTGTAAGTTAGATCGTGAGCAGTCACTCTTTATTTTTGGCTATGTATAGAACGTACGATGTTGATGAGGACATCGAAGGGAAAGAGCATTCGATCTCGAAGTAGTATGTTCCCAATGCATGCTTGTTAAGTGCATGAGATCGACAGAACAGTCTGAGGTGACGATCCACCGATTCGAGAAAGACTCTGTAAGCTCTGGCGAAAAATGAGAAAGCGCTCTGGGAGGAGACATGACACTGACCAACTATCGCTTTGAGTCCATCTCTCGATAACGTCACACCATAGTGCTCAGCAAGTGTATCCCATCTTTTTGGATACTGAGCCTTCGTACGCGTCGAAAGGTGGCGTGTCCCAAATCGTGATAAATAGTCCCTTGCGTATGGGGGAATGTCTTGTGAGACGTTTGGCTTGCATTTGTGCTGCATGGTAGTTCGAGGGGTGTACAGAGAGGAAGCCGAAGCGGCCGAGACTTGCTATTCACCATTACCGTATACATTATATACGCCGTCAGCGTCTGGAGAAGCGCAGCTCAGTGGAGGAAGTCGACGGTAGGAATCCTAAGAACGCACAGCATAGCGACGGCAATGCTGCTTCGCGTGTGGTACCGCACGCAAAGCTCCACGCAAGCGACGGTGCACGGTTTCCTAACAGGAGCGTAGCATACGTTTAATTGAGGCCTTCCGGTCATCTGCTAGTCTGAGAACCAATGAGGGGATTTGAGCGGCATTACTGTATGGCGAAACTCAGGAAGAAAGCCAGGTAAAACACCTGAAGACAGACGCTAGCGGCCTGATCGTTTGTTGGGTCATTACATCTTCACAGCGTTTGTTATCCTTATCGTCCTTTCAATATGGAATGATCATGAAGCTGTGGCCGGATCGTTCGGTTGAGGCGAATGTCCCTATACACTGTCAGTCTCGACTATGTCCCGTCTGACAAAGGGATTGCAACATACATTCAATGGGTCTTGGTGGTCACTTCGGATCAGTGCCAACCCACAAGCTTAGCCAACTTGAAGAATGGTGACAAGACACACGTTGTTCCCTCAACGCAATAAGAGCTGCGTTGTTGCACTCGTAGTGTGTGAAGAGTATTCGCTGTGCATGCACTGGCGTACTGGACTTTGATTTGAGCGTAGTGTGATTACATAAGCTGGGCTTGGCGCGTATATGCGTCAGCTTTGTGGCGACACGCGACGCGACATACGCGCGAGTACTATTCAACGTCCATCTTGAACAGAACGGAATATCTACTACTACACTCGATGAGGGCTTCATTCGATGCATGCTCAATGCATCCCTAACCTACTTATCACCTCGTAGCTATGCATAGTGGCATGAGTAAGACCTTTGGGGCTCTCTTAACTCCTGGTCGTGCCGGGTCGGGTGTTCGCCCGGTCAGCACGAAGACTAAGTGCGCGGCCTGTCCCGTTCTCCCCCTTACAAAACTGCGCGCACTGATCGGTAAGCATTTGCTTTATTCGCTCCTGTGCTTCATCACTTTGACGTCTTCTGCCGGTGGGCAATCTGTAGTCTCGACGCTCAAATCAACATGTGAGCCGGATTCGCCCACGGAAGCCTAGTCGAGTTCGACAATCTGTACAGGCCTTTTGCACACCAGCCTAATCCTCCAAAAACTGAGAGACCGTCAAGAATATCTGTGAAGAATGTCTGCTACTCCTAATTTTCCCAACGATCTCGCTGGGAATACTGTAGTTGCACTGCTACACATAACGACCTCGTTTTTACAGAGACTCTCGGGGATACATAGTAGGCGGACTCAAGCGCTTCGGCTGAGCTGGATACTACTCGAGTCGGTCTCTGGTCCGTCTCATACTTCACCTGCACCGTCATATATAAACGCAGTCTATGTACGTTGGTATACCCTACAAAACTACGACACTTTTCTCTCCGCAAATCTCCAGAACTCAACAAGCTCTATTGTCTGGCGCTCATGTCGACGCCGATTCCCACACCCCCTGCCACCCAGTAACCCTTCCTCGGACATGCAGCCTCAATTGACAGAGAAAACTGCCTCTTCAATCCTTCAGTCTCCTCTCTAACAATACGGCGAGATATACCAGCTAAACCTTCTGGGTAGACGTTCTCTGCGACCAAGAAGCAAGGAATCTTTCTAGTAGTAGAGCTGATCTTTTTGCACTAGGTACCAAAACAGCCGTCTACATTTCCACGCAAGAGCTTCTATATTTCACGAAGTGTGCGATGATAAACGGTTTCCGCCAAGACTATCAATCAGAACTCATGGAGGTACGCAACGGCCGTAGGCGGACGGTCTCTTCACGGTAAGATAGCTCGTCGCGCTTTGCGCAAACAGTAGGTTTCTAACTAACTGCCCATAGGCCCATATGAGGATGTCTAATTGGCATATCGCTCGTATGCTGTCACATAATTTCAAGTTTCCCACGCGTGCTAAAGCTTACAATAGACCGTGTCTTGAATGCAGGCCGCTTTCAGCACTATAGAATGTGCGGAATATGTTTGTATGACCATGGTCGACGTGATTTCCCAGTGGTGCTGAAGTGGGAGAGGTAAGTACGTCTGATACGTTCGATCGGGCCTCGGAGACTGATAACCCTCTGACCCTCTAGATTTGGTCCGGGTCATAAAATCGATGATCCTGCTCAAGACTTTACTGCACTTACCCTTGAAGCAATCTCTCTCTGTGCTATGTCGTACCGGTAAACCCCCTTCATCGTCGTTATTTTATGTTGAAGCTAATTTCGCCGATTTCATCTGCAGCATGAACACGTTCTACATGGTAAATATCACAAAATTAGAAAATCTTTTTCTTCTAACATCACTACAGGAAGGCTTGCACCCCTTTTGCGCAGCTATGAGCGGACTTCCTCAAGGAGAGCGGCGCGTAGAGCCTTGAGACCCCCCCAGCCCTTGTGAAGCCCTTCATGCGGGCTCGCTAATGCCAAATATGATGGGAAGACATCAAGAGTCTCATGAAATACGTCGATGTGACAGTCAGGCAAACAATCTGTCGAACGTCGCTTTCGCTCATATTCTCCACAGTCTTGGCGGATCGCAAAATTAATCCCACAGGAGAAACGGGATGTACTCAACCTGATGCTGACTGGGGTTTAGATAAAGAAACGGGGACCAGAAGTTAAATCCGAAGTATATATATATTAAAGCACAACGTGCGTTATTCGAGCGTGGCAGGTTTGACTATTCTCTGACTTATTTTGACAGCTTCCACCTTCCTCATTGCCGGTGCGGAGTTGAAAGACGCAAGTTTTAGTCTCATCTCTGCTTGAGCTCACGGCTCGTTTTTGATTGGCAGGCCATGAGACAACTTCAGGTCGGGTAGCATGTTCCTTCCATAGACCATTGCTCATGAACATTGTCTAGGCATGCTCACGTTTATAATGTATTACCTCCTCAAATCTCCGGAAGCAATGCGCAAACTGAGGGAGGAAGTCGACCACGAAAATAGGTGACCGCCCTATGACAGTGGACGATGTACACAAGCTCCCGTATGTCATTGGTAATATGTTTCCCTTCTAGAGTATTGCGTCTCTCTCATTTACTCCTCCAGCGGTGATGCGAGAAGGCCTTCGTCTTGGGCCCCCAGCCACGATCCGCAGCACTAGTCCCTACCAGGACACCGTGATCGGGATGGGAAAAGTATCTCCTTGAGAAAGACGTTCGAGTGAATGCCAACATCTACCTGATCCATCGAGACCCAAAAGTTTGGGGTGAAGATGTTCGTAAACACTTCTGAACTCAGGTCCGTAGTACATACTGACCACCTCCGACTTATAGGCTGAGGAATTCCGCCCCGAGCGGATGCTCGACGGTAAATTTGAAGCCCTCCCGGTATGTTCTTGCAAACGGCAAATGAGTGTAAAATAAGTGCTGATAATCTCTTCCAGCCTGACGCCTGGCTACCTTATTCGGCTTTGGGATGAGAGGATGTATCGTAACGGCAGATGAATTTTTCATGGAATGCCGCTGTATGTTAACTTTGTTCGTAGGGGAGGGCCATTTGCGTGTGCACAAGAAGTGCAAATCGTTCTCGTCTATCGTGATGCAACGATTTACATTCGTCTGGACGACTTCCTTCCTACAATGCCCCTGTCCAACAGACGCTGACCGTCAAAACCGCATGAATTCTCACATTCATTGCCCATTCCTCGGACGGACAAAAGACATTATCATTCCTGTCTCAACTCCTCATCTCCATCTACTCTACTGGAGACGGTAAAGGGTAACGGGATGAACCTGGCTCGACCCTTTTCATTTAACGGCAACAAAAAACCAATGTACTCTTGTATGGATCAAACACGCGGCAAGTGAGTCGTTTTGCCCAACGGATTGCATCCTGGGGCTTCTTCTGCACATGGTATGCCGATCACTATCTACTTGCATCTACTGCATGTCTAGATTGTTTATTGACTCTACTCTTAGGATTCAAGGCGAGCATCGGAGACCTTGGATTCTGCGACGTGCGAGACTTCTAACAGACGGGCCAGTGGGGCCCTGTCGTGATGCCTTACCCGCTTCGTACGAAGGTAGTGATACGAGAGTTTCCCTTGCAGTACACCTACTCACTTCATATAGGCGAACCAGCGGGAACAAACGCCGCACACTTCGTGGTAGTGGATCAAGTCTCGGCGGTCAGGACAGTCCTGTCTGAAATCACCTTCGCAGTGTTTTCGGGTCTGTGGGAAAACCACGATTGGGCACTCACGTACCAGAAAAATTCCAGACCTTCATCAATAACACCTTAGCCAGCTTGTGGGGCGAGGCGGGGTGTACCACCGAGAGGTGGCGAGGATGCATGGCGGGTATCAGGGATTAGCGAACCTTCTTTGAGTCTTTCGAGAAGTGGGAGACATCACGTCCTGAGTCACTCTAAACTCTGTTAAGTAATTGGCAGAAAGGTGCTGAATTCCTGTGCTAGGTCGAGATACCATGCAAACCAATAGTTCTGACCTCCTTGTTAGCAGAACTCAGAGCTCTACGGTAAAGCCGCTGTCGTAGTGGACTCGCCGCTGTTCGTCAAAAGATGGGGGCCGAAGCGATCCAGGTGACAGCGATTGGCACAGGCACCGAACCGTGCTGAACAATTCTTCGTCAACCGGAGGCCGCCCTCGGGAACTGTGGTACAAAAACCGGGGTGCTCATATGGTGACCCCGTTGCACCCAGTCAAGAGACAATCTCGGTGAATCTCATCTTCTGTAGCTGGTATATTTTGTCCTAAGAGCTTTCCCTGATCTTATATCCGTCTCAGATGTTCTCCTACCGGAGGGAATTGACATATCGTACGGGCGATTATCTTGCAATGTAAGAAGCTACTACGTGATAAAGGCGATCCGCTGGTCTCACACCGCTTCGACAGTCTTCCTGTGAATCCCCAGCGCGACGTACACGCGTGCTTGCCTACTTCGGCCTCCTAGCGGAACAGGACGGTGGGCTAATTGTCGTATTTCCCATATTAGCCGAGGTTTCTCACAAATCTGACAGGTGACGATCAAAACCGACGGACCATCATCATATTGCCAACAGGGCGCCCGATCAAGAGTCTTCACTCTGTTGTTGATGGATATGTTGACTTTCCTCAGCCTGCGACTACTCGAGACGGAAGTGGTAAAGGACCATCAAGGCCTTGATCAAGGCGGGTGGGCGAAGTCAAGATGCTATCACCGGAGACACTCAGTCAACTGCGGACACGGACGATTATTCGGATAAAGTGCTATCCAGGAGACTTAGTATTCTCGATATTCTAGAAGACAACCCCAGCATCCGCACATCTTCTTCATTTGGCACATACTTGCACCTCCTTCCCAGCATGCGTATCCGCCAATACTCGATTTCGTCGTCCCCTCTAGCAGATCCTCAGCGCGTCACTCTGACTATCAGCGTCCCCGAAGCCCCGCCAGCCGTCTCGGGTCGCAGCGAGCCCTTCCTCGGGGAGTGGCCTCGACCACCTACTTAGGTCAAGTCTTCGCCCCAATGACAAAAGTTCAACTGTCCGTTCGCTCATCCACGCGGGTCCTTCCCATCCTCCCGCTGATACCACCATTCCTCTCATCATGTTCTGTGCTGGATCTGGCCTCGCTCCCATGCGCGGCTTTTTGCAAGAGCGCGCTCTATCCAGAAGCAGTCGGGTCGCGAGGTTGCAAAGGCATTACTCCCTGTTCTTCGGCTGTCGCGATCCGGCGCAAGATTACCTATGTATTCGGACTCTGACTTGAAGACGGTGGGTCGACACCAGTCGGACTCGGCGTGGGTAGAGGTCAGGCCAGCTTTTTCACGTGCGTCTGAGCAATCTGCGGGGTTGCAAGTATGTCCAGGAGTAAGTTTTGTCGAAGTGTTTTGTATACAACATAACACTGATGTGCCTATGCAGTCGTCTCTGGCAGGACAGGACCGACCTACTCAAAGTCTGGCGCTCGGGTGCAAAGGTCTGTGATACAACTGAGTGATTGTCGATACATGTATTTACACAGATATGCGAACAGATTTACCTCTGCGGCTCCAGCAAGTTAGCCAACGGGGTCAAGAGCAAGCTTGTCGAGCGTCTCGTACGCGAAGAACTAGGGCTTAGTGAAGAAGATGCTATGAAACATTTCGATCGTGTCATCAGCGGCAGGTTCGCGACGGGATGTTTTTGAGTAGCGATATATAACGCCTCGACTACTAGTATACGAGACTCGAGCGCAGCCCTGTATATAATGAAGTATACACGCTCCTATTCTCCTCGTGTCCACCACCTGAAGATAGCCCGATCTGTCAAAATTCCATTGCTCTACAAAAAATCGTTGTGCACGTACGATGGCCAATAGGCGGACCGGGTCCGTTCACATGATTCAGCTCCTCGGTGCACCATTGCCAAGGAACTTGATATAGACTGTAGGGGGGCTAGGGGAGCCAGCTGGGGCTGAGGCCCATGCCTCACGGCGCAAGCGAGGTTGTGGCAAGTCGTGTTCGTCGTCACCTTCGCGTCTGAGACAACCTGCCACGTCAGCTTATGCTACGGGATATACGCCTGAGTAATATTACACTTGCACCAGCCACGGACTTTCAGGACGCTTACCTTTCCGCTTGTGATATCAAACTCTCTATTGCGTCGTTATTCAAGAATGGCGCCCCCGCCCCCGGACTCCCCCTTCAAGGAAGGGAAATCGGCCCATCGTCTTAGTTGTAGCGTCGTTAGCTCACTAGCAGAGGGCAGTGGAGCCGCTGGGACCCGATGAAGCGGTGTACAGTATGGCGAGTGTGAGTACCGAGGTAATACGCGTGGCAACATATCTGGTGGCTCAAGTCGTGAGTAATGCTTGTAGTAGTCGAGTATGAAATTCCACCCAAAGCATAAACCAAGGATGCCATTTACACGTGTCGCGCCAGCCCGCTCGGCGCGCTCAGCTAGATGTGATGAAACGGGACGGCTATTCAATGGCATAAGTCACTCAATCACACTGAGGTCGAGTCGTGCTCAACTCAACGACGAAAACGCGGTCTCAGAGGGTGCGATCAACGCTCGACGTGGGAGACCTTCTCTTGTCGAAAGGCGGAAGCAAAGGACCCGCGACATTTATGCCCGTCGAATGGAGCTCAGGTGCAGGAACCGTGGGTGGAGCACTGTGACATAAAGATTTGATGTGCAAGATTTTGTAAATCACACAGCACATATGACGCGAGTTGGCAGCCTTTGATAGTGTTGTCGCGGCTTCCACACGCGAGAGCAAACGTCCCGAGCAAGGCGGTGATGCCGAGTTTGAGGTGAGACTATAAGGCACCATCTACACGACGATTTGTTGGATAGAGCCTCGCTGGAAGAAAATAATCAAGGCAGTACTGGGCGCGGCGACAAGGCAATGTTGTGCTGCGTGATGTACACACATTGTGTGGGGATTATAAAAATACGGGTACGGCTGTACTGGGGCGGCCTTTAGTAAGATTTGCGACGTAAGCATTTATCTAATACTATGCTTACCAGTTTGCTGGGACCACTCATCTACCGTCACCAGCTAAAGCGTTGTCAGTTGACGAAGGGCTGCAACTGTATGATATCACTCACCCGTTCGGACGACTCTCTCCGCCAGAAAGAGTTGAAGAACACCGCCGTTGTATATGGTTTTGTCGCGCGCCCGGCACCAGCCGAGGGCGATTCCATGAACGGGTCTGAATCCCGAGACAATGGTCGACAGTGTCAAGGTCTCCGGAGAGGGAATACTGCGCCGGGTAGTAGAGAAAGAAGCCCTAGATCCAAACCTGCCGTAACTAGGATAGATGTTTTTAATGCGGTGGTCGTTCCACATAACTAATGATTATGCCACGCACCCGGTGGTGCCTTCTCGCAATTGCTGCAAGAAATCGGAAAAAGGTGGGTGCCCCACTGCCTAAAGATCCGGCAGCCGCGATGGATTGGCCTAACGTGCTGGTAAGAAGTTCGAGTATGGACTCGTTCTCGGCTGTATCTGACACGCTTGTCGTTTGTGACAAGACCTGCATTTGGCGAGGCGTAAGAGCGCGCACGGCTGCTGGCCGGCGCCGCCACAGACGTCTGGATCATGGATAGAACGTAGAGCGAAGTGACGAAGAGAAAAAAATGAGGCGCAGCATGTCGTTAAGCTGCTGAGTTGAGTGTCACCAGTAATTAGCCTCCGCATATTTAGTCGCGTCAATACGGGGAGGAACTCACTGATTATTGCAGAAGTGACCAGCACCAAGTGGGAAGAGCCTGCTTGAGAGCCTCCCGTTCATTTCGTCGTCCTTTTATAGCCGACCCGACCGGGTTCAGCGGCGATGCCGTGCCTTGAGCTGTCTTGAGGCACCATAGGGTCTGCCCTGGTCTGCCACAAACGCCGTGATCGATCTGCTCAAGTCAAACACTGATCCTGGGTGGGAATGATGGACGATCATCAAAAGACATGTGCGACACCCGACAAAGCGCCAGCTAGGACTTGGAATGCAGTCGCATTGCGATCTGTTGCAAAATCCAGGTGGGCAGAGCAAATCAACCGTCATATCCCGCGAACCCATTGCTGATCGCGTATTAACGGACGGACGGCAGATTGATTCGAAGTATAGAGAGCATTAGACATTTATCGAGGAATTAAGCATTATAAAGGAAATAGGATGAAAGGGAACGGCACTTAAACATTGATCTTCATATAGGCACCGTTGTTCCCATTGTGGCCACATATAAATTAAACCGACGAGTCTTGAACGTGACGTGAACAAGTCTTGGGGCACTTGACGGAATTTGAGGCCAACACCTTCTTCGCTTCTTCGACAGAAGAGGGGCAGGGTTGCCATCGCGGCTTCAAGGTCGTTTTGAACGTCCATTGCTTGCTCACGCTAGCAACATCCACCCGAAGGACGGATTGTGTCAAGCCGTTTAAAATCTGCGAGTAAGTGGAGCTGGCAGGACAGCTTCAGCGTATGCATTGTGAGACGCAAGCTTTGGCCTTACAACATTCGACTGGTTGCTAATATCAATCTCCCTGAGCTTTGGTGCCGCCACTTGACAAGACCTGAGTTTCACAAGAAAGATGAGAGTGGTACGGAAAACAACACGCGTAAATCACGTACGTTTTGGGGGGTACTTCCGAAGAAGAGGATACCCTTAAGAACATCAACATTCCGCGAAGACTTGGCCATCGCGGATACCAGCTTTGAGCCATCGTTGTCCCCATTGCATGTAAGGTCCTGGATATTGGGACATGACCGCAAGATGTTATGAGCGTATGAGGGCTGAGAACAATGGTGCGGATAACTGAGGCAACGTCGTATTCTCAAATGCATTCTTTAGTGCAGTCGTCATCTGTGAATGCGCATGTATGCCATCTGAAGCGTGTGAAGATTAGGCAAAGCCTTGATGACACGCGGCGAACGCTATGGCAGGATCGTCTCGGTAGAGCAACGCGTCAAAGACACCGTAACTGTGCTGCAAAGCCAGAGATCAGCTGGAGAGATCCCTCAAACAGGGGAGGTCGAGAGCTTACCGGCACATGCACAGCCAAGTCAGGGCATTTGACCAGCATCAAAGAAGTTGCGTGAAGCCGTTCTGGAAAGCTGTTTGTACCAGACTCGCGGCCCGCAGCGCGAGATACACAAGACTCGACGTGCTCATAAATATCTTGAGAGACAAGCTTGACGAAGAGCACGACAAGTTTGCGCGAGAGAGCGTGGATGTCCGTCCTGTACTGGTATCCCTCCTCCAGGTGTGTCTGGTTGGACAATAGACATCCTCTCTCGATATCAGCCGCGAGCCATCGAGCAGAATTTCATAGATTTGTTCAGAAAATCTCCACAGGCAAAAGCGAGAAAAACCCGTGAGTGTTGGAACACGACGGAGAAGTCTCGAGCCTGGGTTTCTTGGATACAACCTTCGGGCTAGTCGCTTCTTCGGAGTCTGCCTCTGGTTGAGGGCGTTTCTTTTGACGACTTTTCTTGGGCGGCATTTGGAGTTCAAGTAGAGTTCTTTCGAGCACAACACCGTGAGCGCGTGGCGGAGGATGGTGGTTGGGGGAAAAGGTGTGTATGCTGTGAGCGAGAGCTGAAACGTTTAAATGCAAGCGAGAGATCAGCCTCCCAAATGAGTCGCGGAGGCGGGAGGGCCGGGGCGTCGGGGCCGACCCGTTTATCCCAATCAGGAATTTAAGCGCGTCATGCATTGAATCAGGGAGTCAGGGGAGCTTGTGGACCGGACTGGCTCGCCCTACTTACCTATATTCTGCGTTAGCTGATATACTTGATGAGCTGCGGGCTCGGCCAAGTCACTGTCTCAGAAAACTGTGTCTGACACTCAATACTTAGTCTGGATCGCCGAGACCTGAGAGGTCCTGAAGGTGTAACTTCCGGGTCGTACCCTGCTGGGTACTTAGATGCAAAGAATGGTTTTGATTATTCGCCCGACCGACTCCGTCATGATTATAATCTAGAGAGAGCGTGATATGCGCAAAAATCGCCGTGTTTAAACACAAGACTGGCCTACCAAGAACAACATGAATATTACTATCACAGGGGTCCGATGTATGGTTCACAAATTTGAGCATTTACACTTTGATATGATAAACCATCGGTGGACCCTTCCGCGCACGCGAAACTCACCTCACTACAACGCACAGACTCGCGCGGGCGGAGACCCAGAGAGAGGCTCGCCATTTCACTCCGCAGAAAAGTAACCGCAAAGCTGTAGCACACCGAGGGCGCACCCGGAACCCGGGCCCGCGCGAGCCACCAGTGAACATCGCCCTTGAGGGTGCATATCGTTGCGCTTCTGGCAGCCGGACGCGCTCGACCTCGTCCAGCGCCGCACCTGCCAGTGACGCTTGAGCTCTACCTTGCCGCGCCGACGAAGTTGGAGAGCTCGGACTGATCGGAACTCGTCCGAGCGGTTCTTGAGCTCCTTCTCGCGCAGCTTCTCCGTCGCCGTCGATCGCCTTTTCATCCGCCGCTCCGCGTCCGCGGCCCCTCTACCCGCGCAGCTCCAGAGCAATCACCGTGCTCAGCCCGTTGTGGCCCTCTTCTGGCTGGTGGCGGGCGGAAAGCGCGCCCGCCGTGCCTTGGCGGAGCCCGAGCCGCGAAGCGAAATGACCTTCTCGACGTGCCCCCCCCGTACACCTCGAGCACAGCCTTGTGGTCCTCGAGGAGGTCTCCGAGGAACTCCTCCTGGTGCGTAAGGAACTGCTGCTCCTCGGACAATGTTCTGGAGCTCCTCCTCCCACGTCTTCTCCCAACATCGGCTTCACGGTCTGGATGTGGTCCTTGAGGCTCTCGAGCTCGAGCTCGGCACAGCAGCGCGATGTCCTCCTTGACAATGCTCTGTTGTCGCACTTTGTCCAGCCTCGTTGGCCCTGGATGGTTGCGCTGAGAACAGTTGTCCTTGATCGGGACCTCCGCTCCAAAAAATATGAATACATCAGTACTCTTGAGCACTTGTTTGGTCAATTTAGGGCGATAAATGAATAGCGAGTATGGATTGGGTCTGTTATGTTGCGCTTGAGCACATCGTCCATCTGACTCGCCTTACACTCTTAAGTGTGTATAAAATGGTAGAATTACTTATCAAAGTCTTCACAAATAATGTTGTACGATAGGAATTAGATATGAAAATATAGCAGTTTAAAGAGGTACTTGAAAATACATCAGTTATCATACTGCAATGAAGAATGTATATCGAGGAAAGTAGTATAATAGACTCTCATCGTTGCAGATAGATACTTACATGTGACTACTCAGCACTGACAACACCCCGTCCGTCTATTTTTATTCTTCCTTCGTAATCACAATCCAATCCTCCTCCACTCGTCATCTTGGCCAGCTGACCCCTACTCATTACATTCGGTTCCGTATCCTATCACTATTTTACGTGAGCACACGTCCCACCCCCTTCCAAACAAGCTTACGATTGTAATCCCAGCCCACTCCTAGATACTTTATTCACGACTATTACCATAGTCTATAGCCATAACTTCAAGGTGTAGCATTAGATGCTCAAAATTCCATCTCATGCTACGCATTATTTGTACTTCGTTTCTCATTACCGCTACCTTTCTTCGGCTAGCTTCTACCCTGTCTTCTTCCTTTCCACCTGGATCGCCTCCATCCGTGTCCTGCAGCTCCTCCATCTTCGTGAGCACGCGTCTGCTCCTGTATTTGCTCCAGCTCGCCCTCCCGTCACTCGATGTACGCAACGCGCGCCGCAAACCCTTGCGTTCGCAAAGCTGTCGCACGATTCTGCGTCTGTGACTGGGGGCGTAGTGCTGCCAGTGAATCATTGGTTCTCCGCCGCATGAAATCAGTGTATAGCTGACGGCATTCGATGCGAATCCCCTCCCGGTCGCGGCTCAACGCTCGCAGATGAATCTGAACCTACGTCGAACTGGTTCTTACAGGTCGGTTGACGACTGCGTGCTAGGACGCTGAGATCCCTGGTCAAGAATAATGGTACGGACAAGCCGGTCATCTGGGCTGGCGAATACGTACGTTTTGCCCGTCAGTCTGCAACGCGGCAGCTGGCCTATAGGGCAATAGTTCTGGCATGTTCCGCGTTGGGGCAATTTAGGTCGGTTTTTCTCGCGGTTCGTGTCATCCTCTTCTTCGGGTCCTGGGAGTATCTTGGACAATCCACGCCGCGCCGCGTTCCTCAGCTGTCGAATCTGACGGCCGTGGGGCTGCAGGCGTGCTTTCCGTGAGCGGCCTGCCCGACAATCATTGGAGGTGGAGGGAATGAGTTGCGCCGCTGTTGAGAGACGGTCGTGCGCAAAATCCTTGATATCCTGCGCGCAGAGGGAGGATATCTGGACGTTGGCGATGTGCTGCTTGATCTGGTCGAGAGCTGGGGGGATACAGTCAATACGTGCCAATCAAAGATGGAATGAAGAGACTCACGCTCGATGTTCAAGGAGAGTAGAACACCTCTCCTTGACCTCAGTCCATATCCTCCAATTCATACTGCACCCCACTAGCAGGGTCCCGTATATAGATTGCAGGAAGTTGCCCTGCCCAGGATTATACGAGAACTTGTCGACAAACAGCACCCGCAGGCTCGAGAATGACAAACTCACGATCGATAATGACCTTCTTAACTTCCCGTCCGACTGCATAACAAACGGGGGAACACGGACGTCGGTGGCCGTCGACGGACCCAGGCGACGGCGCACGGGGCGGGTCCACGGGTGGACGCGGCGGGGAGGTCTTTTGGCAGCTCGGGCTTCGTAGGCGGCAGCGGGGAAGGCCCCGCGCTGAGGAGTATGCCGGTGGGAAAGGGACGGGACAGGTGGCGCAGGCTCCTCCTCGTCCGTCAACAAATCGGCGAAGGTCACGCGAGCGCTGGGACGCGCTGACTGCGGTCGCGTCGTGCGGCCGGCGCTCCTCATCATCGTCCTCGTTCTCCTCTGTGAGCACGCGAGGTCGCCCGGCGTCCGAGCGCAGTTGTTACAGCCATTGAGATGCGCTTCGAAGGCCCTGCGCCGCGGATGGAGCCGCCAGTCATCTTGGAGATGTTGTATGTCGAGAACCGCTTCGAGGCGCGTCGTTCGAGGATATTGTCGCTCTGCTTGAGTGCGGCGAGCGAGCCTCTTGCACTGCGACGGGTGCATCGGGTGGAGGTGAATCGAGGAAGGGAGGAGGGGGTGGAAGTGGTGGGGACTCTTGGACTGGTGGGGAGGCTGCGCCGTTAGTGGTGGTGGGCCTCGTCAATAACGACCGCAGGGGGAGGGGTCTGTGCCGTGGGAGGAGGCGGTTGGCGAGGATACTGGTCGGTCGACCATTAGTGAATACCGCTTTCACATGACTGGGCACCTGAGTCACACTTGACGGTGGCCGAGGGACAGGATGGCTTTCTGTTGCTGACTGCCGTAGAACCTCTGACCCTGTATAGCAGTGACGTCGCACTGCGACGGGTGCTCGACCGCTGAGGCGTCGTGTCCGCAGAGGTCTTTACGGGGATACGGCTGGGACGGGCGTCACCGCTCGGGGGTATATCTGGTGGAGGAGCGGGGGTGATGTGCGGGCGCAGCAATCGCGACATCCTCCTACGAATGGCTCTGAATTCGCTGGAGGGAGGTGGGAGTTGCGGCGCTGCAGTCACTGAGTCCTTTTTGCGGGCTGCTGTCGCGCTTCGTCTTGACAAGCTATCCCGAGGACCCCTCTGAACGGTCCTCGTCGCGTTGGGTGGACCGCGTCGAGGCAGGCCGTAATCTCGTCGGGATGTTCGTGATGACTGCTGCTCTCCGGCCGGCTCGAGACGAACTGTCGGATACTGTAGACGAGCGTTGCCTGCTATCCGAAACAACTTGCCTGTATATTGACTGCTTTGCGCGGAGGCCTTGCAACAATCTTGTGATGATCTTGCGGACATCTGGTAGAAAGACGTCTAGTGTTTGCTGATTTGCTTCTTCTGCAAGACAGTTTTCCAAAAACACCGCGGAGCTCGTACTGGGACAGCAGCGAGCGAGCTCGACTTCGCAGAGAATTAGCGGCTCAAGTAGACCCTCACAAACAGTGCAAACTCAACGTCATATATCGATGTTATAAGACGCGAAGGCAGCGGGGACTGCAGCGTTGAAATCGTTGCCCCAAACGAACATAGACATCGCTGACATCGTTCTCTGTCTTCTCCCTTGGCTCCAGAACGTCAAAAGTCCCTCGAGTAGAGCCTTGATGGACACGAGCAGGCGGGGTCACGGCAGATTCTATCGCTGGCTGCTCAGATTATGAGTATATTCCGGAGTTGAATAACAGGTCCGACATACGCTGGCCTGTGCCCTGCTACTTCTCTCACGCTGCGAGAGCCTCCAGGGGCCGACGCGTTGGACGAAAGGAATGATGGTCTCCTCCTCGTAGATTGCCTCGTTGTGCCGTTAGAAGCCATGCTTCAGAGTCGCCGAAACCTACGTAAGTTGGGATGTCAGAGATCGAGCGTCGTCGGATGGTGGCGGATGGCGTGCAGCTCTTGAGGGAGAAAGGGAAACGGCCATAAAGTAAAGGGAAAGCCGAAGCCTTGAAGCCTTCAGTTTGAAGCAGGCTGCAATTGCTACAGCAGCTTACGTAATCACCATTCCCCTGTCTGCGACTCTGCGTAATGCGCGTTGCATCCAAACGCCCTCCTAACTTTAGCCTGGTTTCAGCCACAGCCGTCTACCCAATTTCCGATATCCATGGGATGGATGGGTTCATACAATTGCAAACCAAAAGAGCGGCGGGTACATTTGTGTCAAACACTTCAAACGAAGGATAAACAAGCTTAGGGGCAAGGAATAACAGTGAGATATACGACGACGTCAAGGGATCCACCACCAGTGCTAGTATGGACATTCCACACTTATAGACTTAAATGACTGAACGTCGCAGCCATCCTCGCCGGCGCCGAATTCCAATCGATAGGCCCCTTTGCCCACTCCGACGTGCCCGCGGGGTTACTGGCGTCCCAAATACCAAGCTGAATGCGCGCGGGATGCGAGGGTAGTGCAACGTTCCATTAACACTCGTCTCCGCTATAAAGCATGGCTATAAGCCCCTCTGCAACAAAACACACGCGATAGACACTCACATCTCCGCAAAGCGTCCCGCATCTCTGTGCCGTCGACACTCCATACTATCCGGTCCGGGTTCCAGTCGATCGTGTAATGGTGCAGCTGCGTCACGGAACCGTGCTTCGTTTATAGTCCTCAAATCTCGCCGAACACACCCCGACCCCAGAGCGGTTCTTGGTCGGCAGGCGCTCGTGGTGAACATGTTGCTCTTGCCAGTGGGGTCGTGTCCGCCACCGAGGATCTCAACGTCGATCTCATCGTGCTGGTCGGCTGTGCAGGCGAAATCAGGCACATCTCCAACTTGCGGCGCGTTCTAGCGTACCTATGAGAATAGCGGCAGTGACGACTCCGGCGACTTTTGGTGCCGCAACGTCGAATGAGATTTTACCATACCTAGACACGTTCCAACACGTCAGAAAATCAAAGCAAAGACACCAACTCCACGCACTGCAATATAGAATGTCCCATTGACCGTAGCCCCCTCTTGCCACGACATCATTCACCCCGCCCTTTGTATGAACCTGCCATGCGGGCTTCTCCAAATAGAGCTTCAAGCCCTCGTCGTCCACGGGCGAACGACCCCTCCGGCTCACAGGCCGCAGGCCCGCTGTAGCAACGTCGCTGTCGGACGCGAATGTCGCCTTCAATAGGCTCGCACCAGAGCACTCGAGCCCGCCGAGGTTCGACGACGGCTGCGTCCACACTGTGGAGCGTGCCAAGGATGAGGACGAGGAGAATGGATACGGCATGTAGTTGGGTGATGAATCATTATGTTTGTTCTAGTAGGGTAGGTGTAGAGTAGAGTATGAGTTGAGAAAACGAACCGGTGCGTCTCGACTGGGGGGGTGATATGCCGTCGGACAATGTGCGAAGGGCTTCGAGGACCCGTCTGTTTTTCGGAAATGTTGACAGAACAGCTTAAGGCGTAGGCTGCCAAATCTGGCCTCACGCGCACAGCTGCGACATCGCGAGTGGCAATTTCGTTACTGGTTTGCGTGCCAAGAAAACCCATCCGCTACATGCCTTGTATCAGCTGTAAAGATTATAGACAGCTTGCAGACATCTCAGTAGTTTCAGCATTGATACGTGAGTGAAAACCTCGAGAGTAAAGCAGCAAGACAGAACGAAATGATTGGACCAGAAGCAAGTCTTTTTGCATTAAATGGTGATATAAAACCCAAGTATCTAAGTGATACCACCTTGTCAAAACGAAGCGTCAAAATCACAGGCAATATGAACAGACACATATATTTATCACTCACAGAATAGCATCAGGCCTCCTGACGATGGTGCTGTCTGCCTGTTTTTTCACGAATCTGGTCCTTCATCTCCGCAATGAGATAGACTCCCCATCTCCGCACGGGGCGCTTCCAGCGCACAGCATGAGACGAATAATATATTGCGCCTATGTGTGGCCGTGACACCCGTGCGCCACCTCCAGGTCCTCGCTCATCTTCTTCCTCGTCAGCAGGAGCTGCATGAGCTTTTTTGTCGTCCTTGCGCACCACCTAGGGCCGCCCTGAATCCTGAAGTTAACTCCTCCAGGTGTCCACTCCTCGCGTTTTTGTGCGTTCCTCCGCGCCCATGTTCCTCCATCGCCTTCGGGAAGTAAAACGGCTCGACCAGCCCAACGTACGACAAAAAACAAATGCGCGCTTGTACGCGGACGAGACAGGCGTTCCGACATTCCAGACGTTCGTCTTCGCACTGTAGTTGTCTGTGCGGATGTACTTTGTCTGCACGCACATACACCGCTGCGAGTGTAGCCGCGGATATCTGTCGTTCGTGATGGACTGCGGGACACGGAACGTCGCCTCCGTACGGTTTGTACGGCGCCAGCACCCGGCGGCGTGTGGTTGCGCACGAGCGTGAACACGACGTTCGGGAGGTAGATCCGCTGGCCGACACCTGCTCTTTTTGCCGTGCCCTCCTCCGTGCGCACGGTGCGCTGTACCGCGGATGGGCGCTGGCGCCGCGCGTCGAGTTTCGCGAGACCAGCCAATGAGCCCCTGATCAGTCACAGTCGTCGATTGTATAGTTTAGCCGTTGCCGTTCGGTCCAGCTCGCCCTTCGCGGGAAGTCGCTCCCCGTGCTCCGCTGGAAGCGGGGTGTTGTTCGTGTGGGCGTGGAGCCCTTGCGGGCGTGGCGTCGGTATGCACGCCGCGTTCTGGTATGGAGGGATCGTTTACGGAGGCGGCGCAGACGTACAGCGAACGCGGCGCGCGGGCGACGGCGCGTGGTTCGTGGCTGCGGGGGTGGTCCGCTGCTTCAGGCAGCGAGGCAGTAGTAGAGGGGCGGGCGGCAAGGACTGCATCTCGGCATGAGTGGAAGATGCACGAAAGAAAGAACACGAACTAGCCGCGAGATTTGAACGCATTGAATGAGTTCATTATTGAAATTGTTTATCCCATCAGTACACAGAAATAAGTAGAATAGGTCGCTTCAATCAACGAAGGCGGTAGTAAGCGCAATTTCTTTATTGCACACATCACTACGAAATGTTAAGCCCGATCAGCAACCTTCACAGTCCAATAACTCTTATTTCGCGTAAGAAAGCTCGCTCAGTTTCCTTTACTGACACCTCTTCCAATTGATAGCGGATAACAAGAAGCACAGTTGTTATCACACTTGATAAGACCGACACGCAGCATTCAGCAGGCCCTAACACATCTTTCCTCATGCACTACTGTGGCATGGCCGTCTCGTTCGCTCCGTTCGGCCGCTTCGTGAGATCCATTAGTTTTGCCACCCACGCCCGCAATCTTTGGTTTCTCTTGCCTAACTGCCACACCTTCATTTTTGTGCTCTATCAACCGCATCCCTCGGACCTGGCGCGCGCTGCACAGCGCCACTCGGCTGGCAGGCATGGGGACACGCTATTGTATCGCACCCTCTTTCCCCCCCCCCACCCTTTTCCACTTCACAAACCATCACAGGTCCAGACTCTACCAAAAATGCTTGTAGCTGAAAGTGCCCTCCCCTCTCCTTGGCGCACCATACACTGCACCAGAACCGCGGTGAGGAGAACGTAGCGGGATCCGTTCGAAGTCTTGGGGTCAAGCTCACCGCATGGGCCAATGTGTGGTGTGCAGGTCAGCGATTGCGTGGCATACTGTTCCTATCTGACGACACCGGGAAGCTGCGTCTCAGGACGCGGCGCGGTTCTACACCGACTAGACCGTGTTGGGACACCACTCATGCGCGCACGTATACGGGGCTGTGTGAGTCACGCTACACGCGTTGTCAAGGATGTTTGGGTGTGGCTTGATGCTTGCACACACGACTAGTACCTCAGAAGATTGAATGGTGAACGCACATGTCCTTGTCTTCTTTGACTCCCTGTGTTCTATTCACCCGGTCAATATGTAGCCGCGCAGACCCAAATTTTGTGCAGCAACCACCAAGTCCTACGGACGACGAGAAAAGCCAGCAAGACGCTAGCATCTGCGAAGGAGCCAAGATGGGTGCGCGCTATTGACCGAAATCTCAACTGTCCAGAGGTGGCATGGTCATACCTTAGTAGAGGCGCCGTAACCCACGCCGTCACCGACATGTACTGTCGACCACTTGATGCGCGCCGACTCTGTAGAACGTAGTAACTACCAGTCCCGACACACACGGCGACTAGAACTGCTCCTCACTATACGTCCACCAGACATGAATCCGCCTGTCCCTGATCCTTCCCTGTAGAAAGGAGGCCCCCATCAACCCTTTTTTTTCGCACCACATCCTATGGACAGGCGCAGTCAATGTCGTCACCAACCGTGCAGTCTCGCGCGCGAGCGACACGTATAGCTGTAAATACACTAGTGGTAGACTCCCGCGAGTAAAAACAATATTGCCGATTATGACAAAATGAAGAGCGGCAGTGACAGCAGCTCATGTTAAGCCGAGATCAGCACGTGAACTGATGGCCGACCACGACCGCGGGGCGCAAGGGTACGGCTTTGGACACGCCACTCGCAGCGGGCCGTATGCAGATGGCCAACCGCTGCGCCGCTAGCCTTCAGAAAGCGTTGTGGTTTACCGTGGCGGGCGCTTGGAATCCTCAAAACGTAGAAGTCCCACCATCTCACGCTCCAAGGCGACTAACGTTCGAGTCACTTCTACTGGCCCACATGCACCAACCGCGCGCGCACGGCAGCATGCCACTGTCTCGCAAGACAGGCCCAGCCTATCCGCAGTCCCTGACAAGTTCGCGACACTGCACTGGTATCTCCGTATCGAGCCCTCCGGCACGTGCCGCCGACGATAGGCCCAGCTCTCGCCTTTGCACGAGGGCACAACACGAACGCGGACGTTGCTCCCGACGCAAGTGCATCGCGGCGAAAGGCGCACACAGACCTGTCACGTGTTCACGGCGCGAACCAGGTATGAACGCAGATGAAGCAGCTACGTGGGACGCCAATACGCGTATGCATCGGCGTAGCCAAAGATGTTTTGCGAAGGAACGGTCCACGGACCGCGGTGTCCCCTGGGCTGCCGCTGGTTTGGGAACCACGACGAACGCCTTGGCCGGCGAGAAGCCACGCACGCCGGACCAGGTGCCGGTACATTCGAGGGCTTGCACGTCTACACTCAGTTTTTCGCAGGAGGGCCCGCTAGGATGTAACATGGACGCGGGAAATGGTATGTGCTTCGAGTGTTACAGCGCAGAATGGCTGATGAGAGTGGGTTATCTCCTTTTGATGGATTAGATGAAAACATGAGAGTGCGCAAGAATACAAGATCCCTAGCTCTTGCCGCTGTACTTCCTTGGACATCTGGACAGCAATATTCCTCTAAAAGTCCGGGTCATCCTGTTTCGACTATATTTGGCTTGTGCGTCCACAGGCGGCCGCACTCGCCTGAGTCATGCTTGGATCCATTACTAGCGCACGGTGCACAGACTCTCCCGTGTGGCGAACTCCATCACTTGCTTGGACAGGATTTTCCTCTGAAGGATCAAAATTTGCCACACCGAGACGGTCTCTGCAGGAATCTTGTGCCGTGCCAACATCTGGGAAACAATGGTGGACATCTGCTGACATTGCACGTACTTGCCGCCACAAATACTCCACCTTATCGCAGCGCCCCCACTTCACGCACAAGACGAAAAAAAAAATAAAAATCTTCTGGTGGGCGTCCTGGCTAGCGCTCAAAGGGAACAACTCTACCCCCCATCACCATATAACTCGCGAGAAGGCCAACGCGGTCTCATTCGTTCTTCTCACTATCCCTCTGTCGGTTCCTTGTGATCAACAAACCGGCTCGCCCCTGCCTCTCACTAAACGAATTTCTCCCAGTGAAGAAGCGCTTCTCGAACCGGGGGGGGGACGCCCGATCCCCGCGTAACGGCGAGCGCTACGACGTGGGCTGCACGGGCATAGGACCACGGAACGCGAACCACCAGGACGGGTTCTTCTCACAGGGCACCCTGCTACGACGCGCGAGGAAGCGCGCGTGTCGGTCTACAAGGCGCCCGAGGTGAAGGTCATTGGCCACGGGCAACTAAACCGCACGTGCGTGATCTCCCTCTTTTACACTTTTTCTGCCTGGCTGATGAACTAGGGCGTCACGAGAACTGTAGACGCGTGCCGGGCGTGTGGGGAGCTGTTTCGCGGGGCGGCGGTGCGTTTCTTCTCCCTTCTTTTCGTTCCTCCTTGCAGCGGCTCATGAACGTACAGATCGTCTTCAGGTATGGCAGATTGTGGTGGGTGTTCGACCGTCGTCCTCCGGGGTACGACGTCTCGAGGTAACGGCGTAGACATACGTACTGGAAGCTACGGGCATGTGGATGCGCTGGGATATGCGCAGGGCGCGGCGGCGGCGCCGTTTTGCGTGAGCCGAGTTGAGTGCTGGATAGACTTGGAACATGTACGATTAAGAGAGTCTGGATCTTTGGATATTTTACTTTTTTTTCAATGCTGCACCACTTGATGCCACAACACTGCAAACGCTGTTGTCCTCGCACAGTGATGGATGGGGTTTTCCCTGCGCTTTTGAGATGAAATGAACGCTGCGTTCATTGAGCTAACAGTAAAGGATATAAAATTACAATACATTATGTGAGTATATCACAAATACATGTACAGTGGTATATACGAACAAAGCCGATCGCGTAGATTGCCACAGGGTGGTGGCGGCGGGGCCCGACGCGGATCCCGACCTCAAAGCCTCATTGACGCGTCCCGTAATATAGCGATTACGTAAGGCAATCAAACGCGACGCGACGCTACGGCTCGAGCATACTTGAAGCTCACCTTTGTCTCCCCCTCTCACATCTGCCCTGACTCTTGCGGGAATTGCTAGCACGGATATAGTACCTCTAGAAGAAATTTTCCACAGCATACCGGAGTTGCTTTCAAAGCTACCTGCAGCAGAACATCATAAAAAGCCACAGCGAGAGTTGTGTGCGGCGCGGTCCTCAAGTGCAGGACATACCTCTGCTACGACAAGGAGTTGCTAGTGGGGGTAGAGCACAGTCGCTCAACTTGTTGGAAGCTTTTTTTTTGCAAGTCGAGAGCCTCGTCGGGCATGATCTAGAGATTTTGGTGCGCATATATGCGCATATATGCTTACCTAGGGCTCAAATTAGACATTTGCTGACCTACCCATTGATAATTTGCTCCCTCCCCGCGCATCCCACCGCGCATACTTCGCGCATCAATAGCGCCAGCCGCGCCCAGTACTATACGCCCTAGTCCACCTGCCTTCGACACCTTTGCCTAGCTCACAGTCAACCATGGCAAAGTCACCCATGAGCCAAAGGGCTTACGCGAAGAGCCCACCGAATTTGAACGGGACGCCATTCCAGCGCGCGCCCACGACCGAGACGGACGTCTGCGACGGCGGGGAAGACCGATGACGTCAGGTACCGCGACGCGTCGCGTCACGTCGTGCCGCTAATTACACTCCAGGCAGGCTTCGCGGCATGCGCGTTGCGCGTCGTGTGTCCTGCCCATGCGACGAATTTGACAAGCTGAGGATGCAGCGTGGATTGATACGGTGAGTTGTTGCGTCGTTCTCTGTTCCGCCCTCTGATTCTCCCCCTATTCTTGCTCGGCATGAGTGTGCACGCGGGCCTTGGGTAGTGTAGCAGAGAGGATATCCAGGTGGACAGGCAGCCGATATGGTGCGAGGATATCCAGCTGAGCTGAGCCTTCCACTGATGGCTGTAGACCCTCACCCTCCAGGAGGAAATTCGAGTTCTGTACCACGACGCGCCTTGGACTACACACTACAGATTTTTAGCACCGTACCCTTTAAGGCCATCCAGCAGGCGCCACACCATCCGGTGCAAAGCCGCCACATCGCCATCACGCAGCCCAGCGCCATCGTGCCATCGCGACACCATCACAGGCCCGCACACGATCACAAGGGCGCACTGTATCACGACCAAGCGTGTCCACGACGGGCACGACAGCCCTGGGAGCGGCGCGTCAACGGCCCTGCGACACGGACGGGGCTGTTTGGTGTGGATACGTCGCTACGCGCTGCGGTCTAACGTGAGTCGGCCTCAGTCGGTGACTCGTGAGTGACTCGGGTCGAGGGTTAGTGAGGCACTGCTCTGCTTCGTTCACGGGCAGTTTCGAGAGGCTATCACTGCGTGTGATAGCATTGCGTCGTCCGATGGGAGGTCGGGCTGTTTGGGATCAGTGGTTTGCTAACGGATATTCGAGCGGCGGCAAGAGTACTTTCAACGGAGTGTGGTTTTGCGGGGCGATTTGAGGGGGGCGGGCGGATGATTCGCTACCGAGGGAGATTGCGTGTATGTATAGAAAGATATACGGTGAGTGGGGATCGATCGACTGCTGCTGGAGGGCATGGGACCTGGGTTTGATCTCGTCGTGCCGAAAGGCTCGTCCCGCGCCAACCTTGCGGGGTCTTTGTCCGCCCATTCAAGCAGCCAAGAGACAGCTCGAAGTGTCCCTGAAAATGCAGCAGCGGATGAAAGGAAAATCATGACAAACGCGAAAAAACTTTTTTGGATCCGCGAAGGTGGCCGTGGCGGCAAGGAGTGGTGGGCGGGATGGCGAGTGCGGGGGCGGGATGTGCAGGGCGGCTGGGCGAGGAATGCGGGGGTAAGCGCTCGCCCGATGGGAATCTGGGGACAAAGGTCGGACGCCAGGACGACTTGAATATAGTTCCGCCACCAGGCGATGGCTTAGCCCCTCTTATACATCACCCAACCCCACTCGCACTCTCTTTCAGACATCTACTACGCTCCCTAACCATCTTTCCCAACACATACCATGAGCCCTCGCTGGAAGGGCAAAGCACGCGACGATAGCAACAACGCATACGGCTCCGGCGGCTCAGATGGCATCGTGTTTACCCCTAAACGCGTTCACTGTTTGCAACACTTTGAAGCTGTCTACACACTTCCCATCCAGGTCGGCTCGCCCCCGCAAACATTCTCCGTGCAGGTCGACAACCGGAGAGAAGAAGTGAGCTCGTCCGACCTCTGGATCGCATCGACTTCGTGCTCGACCCAGTCTTGCAAGCAGACGGGCGGGGCGCTTTACGATCCCTCGAAGGCGGTCCCGACGGAGCGAGAAATTTCCAGATCAGCTAGTGTGCAGGGCCGAGTCAGGCGGGCCCATCGTCGTGGAACAGACAAGTCATACGGTGACCATTGGCGGTACGAGATGGATATGGTCAGGCCCCTCGGTGCGCCCTTTTTACTCCATTATTTATGATCGCATCGCGCGCTGACGCCGCCGAAGCCGCCGCGTCCTCCGTCGACGCCGAGCCGCTCGCCCCGCTCTTCAGCGGCGTCCTCGGACTGGCCCTCCCGCTCAACTCCATCATCCCCCCCCCACCCTCTCCGAGAACGATCCGCTCGCCGATCTCGACAAGCAGCACAGGTTCGACGGTGCGAGCGTCAGCCTCCCGACCTTTTCGGGCTCTCGCGCCTGCCTGGCCAGCGCCGTCCGGGGGGTACCGCTTCCTCTCCATGAACGCCTCGCGCGGCCTGACGGTGGCGCCACTCCCGCCGTACCCTCGCTCCTAGGCCTCCGTCGTCACCGTCCCCACGACTAGCGTCGTGCCGGATACGAGCAAGGTGTGTCAGTACGCGGGCGTGTCGACCCAACGAATGCGGGGGGCGGCCCGCTGTTCTGGCAATCAAAACTCTCGGCGCTGACTGTGTACGTCGAATGGCGTCCGCAAGGACGTGCAGAATCCCTGTCAAATGCGCGTCGAGTATTGTCGACTCGGGTACCCCGGTCATCCTTTTACCAGTGTCGAGATTGCACGAACGGCATATACGGCGCCCTAGGGATCGGTCCCGGCTCCGACGGCTCCTGTGCGTCCACCCTTTTCTTAATATATTTCTCTTTTCTAACGCAAGGTAGACTGGTTCCGTGCACGACACCACTCAACATGAGTGTAACCCTCGAGACTCGCGCTCCGCGGAAAAAGAAACTCGCGCTGCATCCGCTTGACCTCACATTCCGGGCCACAGACACCTTTTTTCATCCACCCGTCACCGCCACCTCCCAACACTCACCAACGGACCGTCTCCATCCGCGGCATCAAATAACATGTGCATGGGCATGGTGCAAGCCAGCAGCGCCCTCGCAAACCTACGCTGAAACGTTGTGCTCGGCGTGCCCTTTATGCGCGCCGCGTACACCGTCATGGCATACGACCCACCTGACTCGCACGGCAACTTCCCGCAAACGTCCTCCCGCGGCATTAGCCCCGCCATCCGCCCCGTCGTCCCTCGGCCTCCTTGGCCTCGTCGACCCCACACTCACTACCGCCCTCCAAGAGTTTTTCCACACCGAACGCGTACTCAAAACCAGGCGCTCCCCGCGCCATCTGGCAAGCAGTCAACCCGACCTCGGACGGGGGGGCCCGAATCGCGCAAATATTCGCGGTCCCTGCTGCTGCCATCATCTCAAATCTGTAGGCATCGAGGTCCTCATTGGCCTCCTCGGCTTCGCAGCGTTTCTGCTCGCACTTGTGTTCGGCGCGCTGGTGGTGCGTCGGCAGGGCGGCGCCGCGGCAAAACGGGAGGAGCGCGAACGCGTACGCGGGGTGTAACGCTGGGCGTGAGGGACAGATTCAGAGTAGAAGCCGAGGACTCATGAGACGCGAGTGGGGCGCACCGTACTCCTCGCCGCGCGCCGGGACCGACGAGTCTGCGATACGCCCGTCCGCAAGGAGTCACGAGATCCGCGGCGAGCAAATAGCTAGGCGCATAATAACCGCGCAGCAAATTACGGGCAGCAAGCGCGGGCAACGGACAGTACTCAGGAACACACGAATGCGCACAATCGCGCAGTGGACGAGCGAGACGAGCTTGGTCTTCGTGCGCCCGCCGCACGTGCAGCTCTACTACCTTACGCGCAGGAGCCGACGGCTCGACCGTGCTCACGCTAACTCACGTCGCACGACAGGACGAGCCGACGCGACGCTTGTCCGACCGCGCGCGCGCAGCGCTCAAGGGGCACGGTCAGGATCGCAGGACGGTGGACGACAGGCAGGATGCGGGCCTCGAGCGCGCTAACCCGCTGCTTGCGCACACGCTGCTCGGCGTACCACTACGACTCAGCGGCTAGGGCACAGCAGTTGGGCAGCCCTGGTGCCCTGCCTTCGCAGCCCTCGCCAGGCCGCTCCACCTTTCCAGTCCTCTACCTGAACCGCCGACTATCCACCACCATCACAGCGGCACGCCATCACAGAGCTCACAAGTCCGCAAACGACCGCCATCACAGCTCTCGCAACAACGGCCCCCATCGACGCGATCCCTTATCCGGCCCGCGGTCCGATGATTAGCGTGGCGATCCTCACCAGGCGGGCTGGTAATTGTTGCAGCCGGGGGCTAATTGAGATGGGTGGGGGGGCTCTGGTGGTGGCAGGGTCGGGGTGGCTTCGACGGCTGGGAATAGATGGAACAGGGTCATCATAACACCCACATTCCACTATCCTTTCGTTCTGATTTGATTTTGTCTTCATCTGTTGATTTGTTTTTTTTTGGTTTCGTGACGGACTGATTTTGGGTTGGGTAATGAAGATACCCGTGCTACGGCTCGTTTCTCTTTGCTTTAACATCTCTAATGCGGATACTGGTAGGAGCAAATGTGTAATATTTGGGTGCATTAATCATGTGTGCGTGGTTCTTAAATGGATTCTCATCATTTCATGTCAGATTGTGGTTCTCGAGTATGTTTGAAAGAGAAACGGAGGCGGTGAGTATCGTTCCTTCGGTCTTCTTCCAGCGCCGTCGTACACAAAAAAAGCTCATTTCTCGAAACACTTCTGTCATGTGTTCATGATCATGCGCTGTGGATGACAGAATTGGATACAATAAGACGAAATGGCGTAAGATTGTACCAGAATCAAAAGGGAAGAATCAAACATACAAGATGGTACAGTGCAATACAGTACAAATAAATAATTACATGGCGTTGAGATACAAGGAGTTGCTACCTGAGAATCACGACTATCCGACGCATTGCAGCAAGCACCGTCGCTCTGGTCACGGCGAGCCGCCAGAGCAAACGAGCTCTTTCCATCCCGCGCTGCATACAGCTTGCTGGGTTCCGCCCTTCTAGGTCGTCTGTTCGCGGCGTCACGCAGGTGTGATGCACACGAACTCAAGTTGTGGAGATCTTCGTGAGACTGTGGGGCGGTGGCAGCAATGCCCAGTTCATGCAAAGGTGCGTCGTAGTCTGGATAGATGTATCGAGCTCCGAATCGGCATTCTGAAGACGAGGAAGGAAGAGGCGAATGGCGTCGGCACGGGCGATGGTAGATGCTCTGCCACGAACGTGCGTAGTGCAAGCGGAATGGCCACACCAGCTAGGTCCCCCGAAGGGCTGTGTCGAGTGCGGGACGAAGTCGCGGACAAGTCTACTTCATTTTTCAATCCTCCATCATTCTTCCCCGTCCTTCCAGTACGTTTGTTCTGTCAGCAGGAGCGTCAGCCCAGGAGAGGATTGCACTCGGGCAGAGAATAGGGCTACCGAGTGCCATCGACTTTGACCTCAGGCCACGTCTTTCGCCGTCTCGTCGAAGCAGGTGATCGCTCGGCGGAGGACCCATGCGACCCATCTGGAGTGATACAATCTGTTGAAGCAGCTTCGCGCCCCGCGATACTGCAGCCGCCTCGTTCACATGCGCTGAGTTGTGGTTCCAGCCGGTTATTCGTGTGAAAATCCGTCGAGCGCAAGTCTTGTCGCTGCGCCACCGAGTTCGTCGATGCCTTCACACCGAGCCACAACAACGTCCTTCGCAAGCTGTCGCACGTTCCCCAACACAACCGTTCTTGCTCTCATCGACAAACGCACGAGTTATAAGGCCGCTCGCACTAGCGCCCCCAAGCACCATCGATGACTCTCCACCGAGCGCGTCGAGCTCCGCCGTCGAGTATTTGTGCCGCCTCGCTTCAGGTAGCGCCTGCGCGCACGGGTGCATGTCGCTCTGCCCCCCCCCCCCCCCCCCCCCGGTCTGACTACGGCGGGTGGGGGCGCACGCGGCCGCGGGGCGTTCATGGCGGGTTTTATGCAGCCAGCAGAAGCATATCTGTGCTCGGCTCTCGAAGCGGTACGGAGGCGAGGTGCGAGCGCGGGATCGGCGCGCGCCGGCTAGGCTGGTGAACACTTGGACTTGAATTGTGCGCTGCGTGTAACATGTGAAGGTTATTAGCGTCCTGTACACTAGGTATCGGCGAGAGGAGCAGGAGTACCTTCTTGAGAGCTGTGCGTACCTCTTGGTCTCGAGCACCCGGTTCACGCGCCACGGTGGTTTGATGCTGAGGATCGCTTGGCGGAGGGACTTCATCGGGGGCGACTCGCCAGCACGGCGCACATTGGCACCGGTTGTCGAGCAGCGCGGTTGTCTGGTCCGGCTCCCCTATGCGTGCGCGACCGCAGGCTGCACGAGCTCCCCCGGCGTCGCGCTGCGCCAGCTGAGCGCGCGAGGGTGGAAGATCTCGCGTTCGGCTTGCTCATGTGTGTGCCGGCATGGGAGACATGCGCTCTTTGTCTCGAGCTCGGAGCGGGAAGCAGATGGCGAGGGCTTTTGCGCGCTGTCGCTCGCCTCTGGTGTGGTGCTTTGTGTCTTGCTGATAGGGGTGAGGTTTCGTGATGTCGGGAATAGGTTGGCTTCTGCTAAAGGTATTGTGAGTATACACGACTCAATAAGGGCTAAGAGTTGTGACGGATCCGAGAAAGTTCTGGAAGTTGAACTGCGGCTGTGAGGCCATTCAGGTGGAAAAGTCGTGATTCTCCTCAGCTTGCAGCATTAACAACAGGTTAGCCACAAAATATCACTCCTCGCGCAGGAGGAACATTTCTGAATATGTATGCACACCTTTCTGCACAATGTTCAGCAGTGCATCTTCGGCAGCTGTCTCGCTCCTCCTCGATGACGACGAAGCCATATTCCAATAAATCGACGTTAGCTTGTCCTGCGCATTGTCTTCTGGCTTGCTTATAATCTGCCAATTCGAGCGCTGATGCTCACGAAGTTTCAGGGCGTCCATGGCCATCGAGAGTGGCGTCAGCCGCGCGAGTGCAACAGCGAGCACTGGGCGGCTCTCTGGTGCCTCCAGCTGGAGTTCAAGATATTTAGTGTGTGCTCTACTTTGCTAGATGGAGTATGAGTTCCCGTGAGTTTGAGTTAACTTCGCACACCTGACTGAGCTTTCGCGCGATCACATCAGTTTTGGGTCTTCGGTGAGCCGGCGCCACATACATAGGAGGAGCTATACGTTTAAGGTTACCTAATTTGTGGAGCTGTCTCAAGTGTAGAAAGAAATACAAGATAAAGAGTGAATGTAGTGATATGATACAGCAGCAGTGGGTATGAGGAATAATACGAGAAGAAAGCTAGTCTGGTCTGGTTGGAGGGGATGATGATGTAAACATATTGAATATGTTAAGACGCGGATGCAGAGAGCAGGCAGGTTACGTAAGCCGCCGCTTGTGCCATTTTGAGCTGAGCCACTGTGACCGTCCCTCCTCGAAGATGTGGCCTCTGGCCTCATTCGAAATGACGAACACCAGACCTTGACAAGCTCGGGCAAGGCGCAATCGCACGGACGCACCTTATCCACTCGCGGGCAGGCCGGAAGGTCCATAGATTTGTTTGTATGTGTTGTTTGTTTGTAAGTGTGGTTTCTTCACGCACGACAGGTTGAGCTGTTCCCAGGCCAGAGAGTTTCGACGCTCAACAGACATAGGCGAGCGCTGTGCTGTTGTGCGACTATCGTCGATCGACTCTCACCACTTAAAGTGATGGAGATGCACTCGATAGACGGTGAAAGTTTGGCAAATGTTTTGAATAGTTCCCTCGCCAAGTGAACAGGGAAGTTGAGCCTCAGGGTTTTCAATTTCGTGCACTTCTGTAGTTGAAGCATCGTGTGTTCTCCTGGATTAAAGGCTCAGGAGAATTATACTCAATGATTCAAATAAACATACCTTTATTGAGCTCTAGGCTGGGTGCTATCCTGACATAAAGCTGCATCAGGCTGCCTCCACAGCTGACGAGAAACCGCCCCATGGCACGCAGGTCCTCTCGTGTACGACTATCAGCCAAACATAGGCACACTATCTTGCAAGTCCCCGTTCGCGATATAAAGTCATAGAGGAACCAGTTTCCAGGGTAGGCCGCTTCGCCTTCCAAGCTATTGAACACGAGGGAGCGCACTCGCAGGTTCGACGGAAAAGTTGTCTTCCCACGCGTGTCGTTCTTGCCTAGTCGAATCATACGCATTATCAACATGTTGATCGTACCAAAGATGCTGAACAGCTGGCAAAAGTCCCTAGTGTTGTCGAGCGGGTTACCGACGCGGGCCAAGGTCAATTCGTCGAGGTCAAATCGCGCCATAGGCAGTCTTGCAAGCGGAGGTTCTCGCTTTCTTGAGTCATCTCTGAAGCGAACGAGCATGATACCCAGCATACGAAGCCCTGGGAGTAGCGAAAGGTAAGCTTGAAGGAGCGCTGGACTGAGGGTCGGTCGTGGCGATTCAGAGTCTAGGAACTCTTCGCTGCCTCTGACTGTAAGGGAAACGATAGATGCTCGCAAGTGTGGAGAGTCTTCGAGGAATTTGAGAAACGCGAGAAATTCTTTGCCCGTGTTACTAGCACTCGAAGGCCTGCTAACTACGCTGACGGAGCGGAAGAGCAGTCGCTGGGATGGAAGTCTGAAAGCGCGGCAGACCTTTGAGCATGCATCGAGAGCTGTTTATTGTCTCTCCGCGCGAAGTATTCGGAAAACTAGCCAACGCAACTTCTGGCGATACCGACGGTGGCTCATGGGGTGGCGTCGTGGGAGCCGAGATCGATATAGATTTTCACGCGTGAGGTTGAAGGTTGTTGGGTCGGAAAGATTCGTGGCCGTATCTGGAGCGGTGAGATTGTTAGGGAAGTCAGGAGAACGTCACACACGAATCCTTAAACCAAGCCCAAGTTGTTTATTGAGCGTACTAAACTCAAGATGGCGTCCCCACCGGGGGCCAGAGTACAGCCGTAGAGTAAAAGCAGCGATATTATCATGGCCACCCACCCCCCGGCTTTATATGATTGTCCTTAGTTCATGGGTCGTAAGAATACGTGATTGATAGACTCTTGGTGCCGAAATTGTTCACTAATGTTATACTCGTTGAAACCAAATTACGTCTTTCGAAGAAACCCATGATTTGGTCACAATCCAGAGATTCAGTGACCGGTAAGCAGAAGTCTCTACTAGACTCGGAGTATGAAGGTTGTTGATTCGGACGCCGGATAGTTGTTATATGAGCGTTTGACTACTACTTCTTTCGAAGGGCCTTTTGATTTTGTGTCAATCATAGTTATGTGAACCGGTAAACAAAGTCGAGTAGACTCGGAGCCGACACTAGAGCAACCGACTCAGGCTCTTGACATCCACTTAGTTCGTGGCTGCTGACGCTCCTCAGTCTTTGCAATACAACACATTGGCCTCATCCATAGTCCTAATCATACAGCTCTAGCGACATCTTTATTACCATCAGATCGTCATCTATCCACGCGAGCGTAAGACGACACCCGAAACCCAAGCAAAGGGTTCGGGGAGCGCGACTACTCCCGACCATATGGGTACTGTACCAAGGAGTAGGGAAGTGTCAAAAGACTAGAATTATGGAAGAGCGGTCTACAGAAATCTCTATCTCAAGTGACGGTAAAACCAACAAAAGGATCCAAAGGGTGGATGCTTTTTCAAGTACAAGGTGTGCGAATGCTTTGTGCGACATCTTTTGCCCTCCCGCGATTCACCTCTTGCATAGCTCGTGCGCATTCTCTTTCGTCGTACATATCTGCATGCATGCAATGCGGCTTGCCACTTTGTGAGCTCAACCTTCCGATGCACTGTTGCCATCCTGCGACTCGCCACTCTTGCCGCTGCCGTCCGTTCACACCATGCTCACCAGAGTCAGCGACGAACTCGAGGAAACACTGCGCAAAGAAGAAGAGGATCGTAGAAAGGCGGAGGCGGAGCACGGCAGCGAGCTGATAGCGGGCGGGTTTGTTCCCCACCCGGGAGCGGCCGCGACGAGCTTCGCAACCGGCACACACAGCAAACGCACACAGTGATATCGCTCAAGAGGCAGCAAGCTCACGGTTTCGAAACCGAGAGCAACACCACCGTCGAGTGGCCTCTACCTCGCGCGCCGCAAGTCCAGATCCTAGAGGGCTGGTTAATGCCAAAAAGGGTGTGCCGGACACCATCACGCGATCGGAGAGTTTCGCCCGTTTTTCCGATACGCTCCAAAAGACACTGGAGAATCGACACATGGTTCATATGACACGCGAAAGTTTTGGATAGTATGTCGAACCTGCTAGGATATGAATGTTTCCAACTTCGGCCTGAAATTTATCATGTGAGTGATTTCCTCCTGGACTAAAAACCACTATACCCTCCCATTTCTGGATGGCGAGCTAAATGCTTGAGCATGGATAAGTATACCCTCACTTGCCTCATGTCAGCGGCCATGCTATCATTTAAATTTTGCATCTCTAGTCAATCGCTATGGGCCCCTATACGTGCATTTTAGCTGTATTTTCGGTACATGGCCAACATACCGGTCCTAATATCATTCAAGGATTCGTGGTACACAGACCCGTAAAATCGTGTATTCGGCGTAAAGTCTACGAACAGTAGACGATATATTCAACGAAAATATCGACGTTTATTATTTCGAAGACGTCCGTCGCGAAACCGACCACTAACGCTGATAATCTTGTTGAACCTGTCTTTGGCCTCCTCCGGATCGACTTTCGCCGCTTCTTGGACGACCTCCACAAGCTATTTTTGACCTTGACTAGCGAAGCGCCATCTTGCTAGACCCGCACAGGAAGAACTGTGATATTCGTGAGGCGTATGCAATGCGAATGATAGGAAGACCCAACCTTGTCCATCCGAGTGCCATGTTGTTGACAATATCAGCACGATCGTGCCAGAGATACGACTGTCGAGACCAGATTCTCAGCCAGGGCGCGAGATTTAAAGAGAGACAGACGTACTCCTGGACATATTTGCAGCCCAAAGACTGTTCAGTCGCACTGCGCGAGAACGCCGGCCAATGATGTCGACGGATTCCGAGATCCACACCATTCCTTTCAGGTCAGAATCAGAATACAAGTAATCCTGCTCCGGTGTTCGACATCCAAAAGAATAGGAGTGCCTCTTTCTGCGACCTGCCCGCACAGGACTGCTTCATGCACACCAGCGCCCTCTCCTAAGCAAGAAACCCGCGCTGTGGGTGCCACCGGCCCGAGACCGGCGCCAGAACATGTACACGAGCCGAGGAAGCATAGGGTCCAAGTTGGGCGGGTGTGGATACGGCGGACGGTTCGAGGACCGAACAACTGCGAGCGTGCAACCTCGGTAGTTGGGCACAAGCAGTAGTTCAGACGAGATATGTCGACGCGGACGACGAGGGAAGGGCTCGGTGCGGGGGCCGCGGAGATGGCAGCGCTTCGCGGACGCTAATGGGTGAGCGGCTGCCTCCCGCGCTCGCGGGTCGACGAGAGGAAGAGGACGAAGATTTGCAGTACTGTCAGAACGCGCCATGCTTGGAGCAGGCGAAGGAATGTAGCCCGTGAAAGGAGGATTTTGGACGTCGCGGTGGTCTTCGAGGATGTCGAGAAGGACACCGCTGAGACGCTGCGGCGAGGGAACCTTCCTCAGACGTGAATTGTCCACCAGATCCTAGCAAATGTCACGATTGGCTGCCATCGAGAAGTTAGGCCCAGGATCATGAAATGGTCAGTAGAGTCATCAAAATCGTAGTGGCCGGCTCGTGACAAGGACTCGACATAACCGCCCTGAGGCAAATGCCAAACGCGTTGAATATGGGCGACACATGTCGGCGCAAAGGACGACGGTCCGTCCATGTTGATAAAGTAATCTGGCTAGTAGTGAGCATTCGCGGTTGCGAATCATGACTCAGAATAATGATGTATCCTCTTGTCTCTGAAAGAAGACCAAAGTCAAAGCGGAGTCGTTTCCTCCGATCGAGAACCGTGCTCCCCCCCCGGATGAAAAACGTCACGCTGGGGTGTTGACAGGCTAGACTACACCAAGGTTTTCAGTCGATTGCCATGGCGTCAAGAGGTGAAATGGCGTATCAGATGCGACGGATTAGGTCCCCCGTACGATACGTGACGCCTCCTACGGAAGTTTGTAACTCTGGCCAGCAACCTCGTCTCAGATCCGACATGACTAATCGATGATGCTGCGTTTTGGACACTAACCGATATGTCGTTTCACCAGGTGCCGCTGCGGCTGTGCCCAGTACTCCTCCGTTTTTCTGTATGACTGTTTCCCAGTGCGGTTTCCGGCTGGCGAAGATGTTATGTGCGCTCTATAGTGAGTGCCGGCGCTGGTTTGAACTTAAATCCCAGATCAGGCGTAACTCCTTGGACGGCTACGTGGTGTTGTACAGCTGACAATTACACCGTCAGTACTCCGCATATTAACATCGACGCCTGTAACGTAAAATTGTCCTTGGCGAAGCTCGATCCCATACAGGGCGGCCATCACTATTTCTCAAACGACTCGAAGCAGGTTCACTTGATCCACAGAGGAATAGAATCGCTCGCCGTCACCCCTTGCTACGACACCCCGCTTCGCACCACGTTCCGACAATGTGCTGTCGATGAGGGTAGGAATCTTCTGATAGGTCAGGGCCCAATCGTGATTTCCAGACAGCCGAAGACCGCAAAATTGAGTTCGTGACAGGGATTCTCCTTGCAGCGATTTCATCCACGAGATGAAATGAGCTGCGTTGTCCGCGGGCTCCCCCTGGAAGCACTCAGTCAGACCAATACGCCTAAAACGCTGTCTCGAAAATGGCGTACCTTCGAATGAAGCTGCTGTTACGATGATAACCGGTCCGTCTACTGGAAGTTTTCCTGCCGTTGAGTCCAATGTGCCGATACTTGCGGTGAATCCTGGGATAGATGAATTAGAGTTTTCAAACTTCGAAGGCGTTGGTGGAGGCGTACCGTGCTGAGATGCTCCAGCAGCGATTTGCTGCGCAAAAACGACTCGCATGTCCCAGTGTTCGAGCCGTAGAGAACATACATTGGCTTCTTGTCCCCTGAGGGTGCAGCTGCGGCAGCTACCGTATTTTGGCCGTCATGTTGAGTATTCAGCAGTGTAGAGGAGGGAACAGAAAGGGGAATGATGTTCTTCTTGTCTGTGCGAGGGATAGCGTGGATGTAGAACCCATGAGGCTTGATTGTCAATGTTTGTTTCAGGTGCAGACTGTACGACGGATCATCCATGATAAAAGTAAAGCGTTGCATGAGATAAACGAGGGCGATCTGCGCTTCTTAGCCATGCGAACGCTCTTCCCTAGAAGTCATCTCAGATTCTCGTGCATAGACTAGCGAGAAAAGCGGCTCACAATGCAGCCTCTCATTCCGAAACCAAAACGGCTGCCAAGAGTCGGGGCTAAACAGCCGTGTTTAGCCATTCGTTCTAGGTTATGACGCTGCACTCACCGGTTAAGGCCTCGAACTTGCCGTCGAGCATACGCTCGGGTCGGAACTCCTCCGCGCCTTTGCACATGATTAGCATCGTGTGGGAAGTAGATCTGGAGATAATGGTACGTACATCCTCGCCCCACACGTTGGGGATCTCTGTGTACCATGTAGATACCACAGAGAACTCGGGCGTCCTTCTCGAGTCGGTATTTCCCATTCCCAATGACAATTTCCTCATAGGGACTGGTGGACCGTATAGAGGGCAGGTGGTGCGAGGCGGAGGGCTTCGCGCATTACAGCTGGAGGGAGTAACATCTTTTAGCGCACAAGGAAGACTGTAACGTAGAGTCATACCTATCAGATATGGGAGCTTGTGTACGTCGTCGACGGTCATGAGCCTGTCACCGATGAGTGTTTCGACCTCTTCGCGAAGCTTGCGCATGGAGTCCGGGTTCTTGAGGAGGTAGTACATGATGAAGGTAAGCATCCCTAGAATGATGATGTTAGGTTTCGGGAAAAATCAGGTGTTGCCTGGGACGCACCAGATGTAGTCTCATGGCCTGAGCAATACATGCATAAATAAAATATCACGCCAGAAACATAGCTCGTACTCACCCGCAATCAAAAGGTAAGGAGCTGCAGTTTTTCTAGTCAGTACGGGCAGAGCTATGATTGAATGGAAATCGAACGTTGTCTTTGATGGTTCCTTCAGAGAGCGTTTGGCCCGTTTCCTTGTCGACCCCATTCAACATGAGACTCAAAAGGTCCTTTTTGTCCGATGGATTGGCTTTACGATCCTCCAAGACTACTGGAGCATTAGAATGCGACTACTGGTCTCAGAAATGAGCAAAACATACTGTCGTCGACATACTTCGTCAACAGCTTGATGTCTTCCTCGTACTTTGCATTTGTGCTTTGCATGAACGGCTTGACAATGGAGAGTCGTGCTGCCCTATCGCCACTTTCTTTCAAGAAATCCGCCATCGCAATTGCGAAAGGATGCATTCCTTCCTGCAAGTGGTATTAGCATTTATGGTGCTGTTTTTGCAATGGCGGTCACGAACCATGTAAAACGTGTTCATTCTATTCGTGAAAGATGAATTAAGCACAGGTATTCTTCATCGAAATGCGACTAGTATACCGATATGACATCGGCGCAGAGTGAGATTGCCTCCAGAGTCAGAGCCGTGAAATCTTGGGCGGGCTCTATCTTGTAGCGCGGTCCAAATCTGGGAGTGCCGGAATGTGAGCATGAGCGTAACAGTGAGCATGGAGCATGACCTGCCTTTCCCTTTCAAGACTAGCTGGGAAACGACGTCGACCATGTCGTCAAACATATTTCGCACATTCATTGTGCTGAATGCTGGCATCAAAATCCGATCTACGCCAAAGTCAGCAGTCGCCGAAGTAGGAGGAGTATTTCAGCCTCACGTGCTATGTGCCAGTTCTGTTCCTCGGGTTGCGCCTGCACGCGGTTAGGATATGACTCGCTACGACATGTTTTACTTACAGTGAAGAGACCATCGTGAACCGCGTTTCTCACTTCGGCCCCAACAAAAATGTCCTCCTCCAACCTTCTTACGGAAGCGTTTGTTCGTCGGAAACATCATGAAGCAGCTCTTGGCTGTTGACGACCACTATCTTTCTACCTGCGTGCGAAGGCCTCTTGTCAGTACGTACGGTCTAGCGTTTCTATGACGTGTATTATTTACCGAGAACGTTAACTGATATATTTCACCACCACTATGGTTTCGCCAAAGGTAAAAGAGTTTTGATGGTGAAGGTTGCGGTCGATTGCCCCGAGGTGTCCGATGATGGAATGGCGGGCGGAGAGGGGATTTCTTTAGACATGTCTTCGATGACGATTTGACTGGTAGCCTAGTGGGACCAGCGCAGGGTATGAACACCTGTTATATGCTGCATGGGCTTCCAGAGCGGTGGCCCTTGGTAGGCGGGCTCTTTGTACGTCGTGCATCATTGCACTGCAATGCTCGCAGCAACTACACGGAAGAAGCAACCCGTGAGCCATCAAAGAAAACCAATAAAAAGAGAAACCAAAATGCCGTCGCTGTAATTGGTGTTCGTTGTAATGTGAGAGTATTAGCATTAACTCACCGAACGCGTTCAGTAAAAAGAACACCCGTCTTGAGTAATGACATCGAGGTTCGATGCGACGAGAATTACATCGAGGCGAGCATAACGACTGCAATGTTGAATATTGGAATAAGCGGCCCCTGCTGCTACTAATGTTCGTTGAAAACAATTGTGTTTGCAGCAGTCTTGAGGCGCATCAATCCCTGTTCAGATGAATTACGTCGTTTGTACAACTGTCGTTTTAAGAACAACCCTGTGAACGAAAGACAGGTGAAAAACTCCAGAGAGCGATGTCTTGCATACCCAACCTGCATGGTGGGTATGAGGGGAGCGGCGTCGACCAGTCATTTACGCTGTACACCCCAAAAACAAAGTTCGCAAAGTTTATCAAATTTGGCTCACGGCAAAATCCGTAGATAGCAAACCCTTCTTTTAAGGCAAGATTCAGACTATATTTGGACTGATGTACGGTTAAAAGGATGTGGCGCGCTCTTTTGCTGACGTAAATCCACGCTTCGCGGGACCGTGGCCGACTCCAGGCTTGTCAAAACGTCTTGGTCCCAGCACTCGGTGACTTGCGTTCATCATTCAAAAAACCGGGCACAGTTCCGGTCAAAACAAACGCATCGCTTTGAGATGGCAAAATACGACGTCAATGGCACAATACGAAGTGAGGGGCATGCGCGAAATATTTGAGCGATTACTTATGTTGAAACAGGATTGACGAGACATTCGTATGCCCACTAATACGGCGCGAGCAAATCATTCGAAAACATCAGTAGCGAATCTGCCGTTGACGATTTCGCGGAACTTCTCCTTCGCCTCTTCGGGTCTGACCTGCAGCTTGTCTCCCCCTACGATCTGTACAAGGGTCTCCTTGACGGAGGTCGCCATCTTCCCGAACCGCACAGATAGAACTGATTGTATCTTCAGCGGAAGTGTCTTTGTAATGCGAAATCAAATCTCTCACCTTGGCACCGGCGTCCCATACCGCAACGACAAATCGTCACGGTCGTACCAAACGCGGCTGCGCAGACAGATGAGTCCACTTCTATGCAGTTCGTTTCAAAAGGAACACTCACTCTTGAACGTATTTGCAACCTAGCGATTGTTCGGGGGTACGCGAGAACGCTGGACGCATGTCGACAATGCCCAGCTCCACCCACTCCTTGAGGTCCGAGTCGGCATACAGATAATCTTGAGAAGGGGAGCGGCAGCCGAAGAATAGAATACTCTGAGCCACGAAGGAATTCGCGGCCGGACTTCTTCTGAATAGCTCGCTCCTGCAAGAAACCACGCATAGGCGCGAGGCCTGACCCGGCACAATACATCACGATGAGGAACCTTGGGATCGGACGGCGGGTGGAACGCGGCGTTCGAAGGACGGACGGTGAGCTGGACTTTGTCCCCTGCGCGAAGGCCTGCGAGGTATGTGGATGCAACGCCGAGGAATGGCTCTCGGGCGCCCCGAGATCGCAGGTGCTTCGAGGACGCTGATGGTCAAGGTTGACGCGCTGGGGGTCGGCGAGTGGCGAAGACGAGATTGAGTACTGCCTAACACGCATGCTCGGTAGCAATTGAAGAAACTCCGCGAGCGAGATCTCGATGTCGTGGTAGTCCTCGAGGAGGTCCAGAACACTGAGGCGTTTGGAAAGCACCTGGTCGGCGTATGCGTCTGTCATGTGCTTGATAGCAGAAACGGTAGCATCGGATTTCGCCAAATCGGTGAGAATACGGAGATCTCGAGCGGTAGCCGGCTGAGAAAGCTCGACATATCCACTCAAAAGACTTGCCACATTGATGGGACGCCCAATGGGCAAAGGCGAAGGCCCGGAGGCGTTGATAGTAATCTGAATGAATGTCGTGAGTCAAGGTATGTGGGAGATATTCATTGAACATACCTCTTGTTCCGCCAGAAGACCAAAGCGGGCAAGAGCTCGCTGAACGTCGCGCGACGGGTTGACGGGCAGACTTCAAAGGCGATGAGAAAGCCTGTCGTGGCATAGAGCCCCGTACTCACATCGCAAGATAGTCGCCTGTGCGGTAGGTAAGCCCCTTCTGGTAGCTCAAATTCTGCATGTTGTTAGAACATTTGTCGCGACAGAAATATGGTTGGCGTACCAATGTGCCGTTTGACAGGAACTCCTTCACTCGTGAGAACCTTATTAACGACGACAGTCCCTAGAGAGGCATCCGGCTGGCGGAGGATGGCTGGCCTGGTAGTTCCAGCGTCGACGACTTGAATCTCAAGGTTCTTGATGACACCTTCGGTCTTCTTTGTTCCATAGGCCTAAGGGGTAAGAGTGTTAGGTTGCCATGTACGCAGGTGTAGAGCCGAACACTGTGTTACCTCCTGCAAGGATTTCCACAGGGAAGCCTCCCATTGATCGAAAGCGCCAAACAGATCGCTAGATCCTGCGTCACCTTCACCACGGTCTACAAGGCGTTTGCCACCTCGAGCCGCCAGAACGTCGTCGCAAAGGGTGGGGACACGTTGATAGGTCAGCGCCCAGTCGCGGTTCCCGCATCCAAAGACGGCAAAAGTGACTCCCGGGAGCGCATCGCCTTCGAGGCTCTTGAGCCAAGCTACAAACTGGGTAGCGTTGTCCGCGGGTTGACCTAAAAAAAAATTTCAGCAAACGCGACTTAAGTAAAGTGAGAAAAAAGTACCCTCGAACGAAGCGGTCACAATGACAATAGGGCCATCAGTAGTTAGGTGACCAGCTGCAGAGTCAAGAGTACCGATTCTGGCATTGAAACCTAGAAAGTCCGGTGAGATCACTGAGGTCAACTCCAATGGAAGACATGGTCTTACCATGTCCTGAGGCATCCGATGCAATGCGCTGTGCAAAAGCCTCGGAGGTGCCGGTGTTTGAGCCGTACAAGACGTACATCAGCTGCTTGCCTTCGTCAAATGATACGGCCGGGGTTGCTAGCGCCTGAGAGCGCAAAAGCGTGGACGACGGCGTCGGGATGGGCACGATTCTCTTCTTCTTATCCGTACGAGGTATGGCGTGGATGTAGAAATCTCGAGGCTTGATCGACAGAGTCTGCTTGAAGTGGAGGTCGTAGGAGGGGTCATCCAGGACGAAGGTGAACCTTTGCATCAGGCGCACAAGGAGGATTTGGACCTCTTGCCACGCGAATGGCCGACCCTGTTCAGGGGACGTTAGTGCCAGTTAATCAATAGAGACAGTCGAGGTACGTACGATGCAGCCTCGCATGCCATAGCCAAAAGGCTGCCAGGAATTAGGCTAGGGATGTTTGGTCAGAGATTCGATTGGTCCATAGCGACAATAGACATACCGGTAAAGAGTCGAACTTGCCATCGAGCATGCGCTCTGGGCGGAACTCGTCCACATCCTCGCCCCATACCTTGGGATCGCGCTGAATGAGATAAATCGCACAGATGATGGCGGCGTCTTTGGCAATGGGGTATTTGCCCTTCAGGGTTGTGTCTTCCCAGGGAGCGGCACCTCGTATAGGAGCAGGAGGTCCCAGCCGGAGAGCCTCCTCTCATGACAGCTTTTGTTTAAAATGTCAGAACCAGTCCAAAAGTCAATGAGTAGGAGCAGACCAATGAGGTACGGCAATTTATGCACGTCGTCAATTGCCATCGCGCGCGTCGCCGATCATGGTGTCAACCTCTTGTCTTAGCTTGAGCATGGTTTCGGGATTCTTGAGCAAATAGTACATGATAAATGTGAGCATTCCTGCGGCGACGGGTTAGCAAATGCGTCAACCGTCAATAAGAGCGCAAACCTGAGGTTGTTTCGTGTCCTAGTCGAGATGTTCAGTTTTTATTTGAGCATAATCAGAGATATTTAGGCCTACCGGCAATGAGAAAAGTGAGCAAACTACGAACAGGTGTGAGTCTCGCCAAACAGTTCCACAACAACGAGTGCATACATTATTTTTGATACTTTGGTCGGAGAGTTTTTGGCCAGTCTCTTTGTCTACACCATTCAACATCATATTGAGAATGTCCTTCTTGTCTGTCGGATTTTCTTTGCGATACTGTAGAACTATGCAAGTGGTGAGGCAGAGACTTACTTCATATACGGAGCCTAGGATGCGGACTGACTTTCGTCAACGTATTTAATCAGCACCTGTCTATCTTCCTCATATTTGGCATTTGCCGTGCGCATGAAAGGTTTGACCACCCCAAGTCTTAGAGACCGGGCGTTACTCTCGTACAGAAAGTCGGCTGAGAGCTTTAGCAAAAGGATGCAAGCCGTCCTGGAGACTTATGAGCGGCTAACAATGTATGTATACCGATGGTAGCTCACCACATAGAATGCGTTCATGCTGCCGACCGAAGTCAGTTATAGTCTCCCATTTCACGATGCTGAGGCCATGCTCACCGATAGGACATGGCACAGTACGTAATCGCTTCCAAGGTGAGCGCAGTGAAGTCCTGTGCCGGATCGAGTCTATGGTGGGGTCCGAATCTACATACTGATCAGCTACGTGACGGCAGAGGCACGTATATGTCGTACCGCTCCCATTTATCGCAAAGCTGTTCGATGACATCGACCATGTCGTCAAACATGTTGCGAACCGTTCATCGTACTGAACGCCGGCATGAGGATACGGTCTATGACGATCGTGAACGGGTATGTACAGCCTCATAGACCATGCTACTGACGAGCAACCGCCCCAGTTTTGTTTCCTCAAGATGGGCCTTCAGACGCTCCCATCAGTGTTGAAGTTATGTCCGTCTCTAAACAGAGTACTTACTGTAAACAGTCCGTCACCGACGGCGTTTCGTACCTCGTTCAGGCTAGGGCTGAGGACTTTTCGAAACCTTTTTTTCATCGGAGACCTCATGAAGGAGCTCCTGTGTACATATCACCGTGACATGCCGTCCTAGAGTGAAAGTCAATAGTCTTCCGAAATGGGTCATCGCCTCGACTCACCTGCAAGGTTGAGCTCGAATATTTCGCCCAGTACTGCTTGGAGAGAAGCTGATACGAGAGAATTGGGACGTCGCGGTCAATGCTTTGAGTATGACCCAGGAATGGGACGGAGGGCGGAGGACGGAATCAGAGTCGACATGCTTGCTTTCGCTCGTGATGCTCGACTCTGCAAAAGGCGGACCTTTATAGTGCAGACGAGCTAGGAGCGTCAATGACTATCTCATGAACCAAGTCGCAAGAGAGGCCATTCGCCACTAAGCTTGAAACAGTGAGAGGGGCTGGTCTGGGTCGTTCAGAACACACGCCGTAGATTCGAAATTAGTCTGTAAACGATGTTGAAACGTAAGTTCAAGGTGCGGACTCACCCATACTTGGCCTTAGAGGACGCAAGAGTAGCTGTCCGGTCTCATGAAGGGGATACCTGAAAGCGTGCCCCCGTACGAGAGCTTGGTCGTGGAGCACGACTGGAGGAAGGCGGGCATGGCGATAGGAGATCCGTGAGAGTGTCGCGCTTAAGCCTGAGCCCCGTGCTTCTCCATTGTGACAGGGCCTCATGTCGCATTGTGCCCGCTCTATCGGCGTTTGCGAGTAGCTTCGTCTTCATGTGTGTCACCGTGTTGCATCGGTTGCTTCCGAGAGAGGCATGTACACAAGGTATATAATTCTCTGATGCTCTTCATGGGACATTGTGATGATTTGCCCAACAAACACATAGTCCTAGGATGTAATATCAGCTTGAAGGGAGCAAATGTACCAACCAAATAGTGGATTCAGGTCTCATTGGCGGGACGGTGTGCAGTGATCATCATTCGAGCTTGAATGCGACCGTCTTCCATTGGCTAATTAAAAACACTTATATAAATGAGCATAAAAAAACACAGCTCACCTTGCTCCAAACACTCCCCAACAGAGTGCGATTCGGACTAGCTAGTGTCACATTCAAGTCACCTTTGAGCTGGGAGTGGTTTGTCCTCCAAATGCTTGATCGCGGTCAAGCTACACAACACCACGCAGTATCCGAGTGGCGTGCATCCGAGATCAATGAACATGGTCATGATGATGATGAACTTGATTGCGGACGGTTGCGATTGCGACCAGTACTGGAGGATTTGGCCTTCACAAGACTGTCGCCGCGAGTTTCAACTTGTCAGTGCGCTCTGAATTTCTTTCGTCCAATTTCTGCGCGCTAAGGACTCAGGGTCAGCGCGTCATCGACGCGCTCACGTGCCTCAAAAGCGACTCCCGTGCCCACGGCAAGTGCCGGTGTACTAAAGAGCTGGTCACCTGGGCGAGCACATCTATGTCTTCCTCACACGCACTCGCACACTCGCCGCCATTATCTCCAACATCCTCAGCGGCATCCTCTCCGTCGCTTGGACCTTGCGACTCGTCGCCGCCATCTTCGCCTTCTCACGAACCGTTATCCCCTTTCCCCGCCGGCATCACAGGGACTCGCGCACCCGTATGCTGCTCTCGACGAAGGGCGCTTTCGCCCGCCCCACGTCTTTACTCCAGATATGAAAACTGAGGATGCAATGAACGACATATCCTTCAATCTTGACTCCCTCGAGAATCCTGAATCGTCTACGCGAGATGATCACACGACCTCCGCTCATGCGTTGCTCGATGCTACGAGCCCAGGGTGGGCATGCGGAGAGGTCGATCTCGTGCGGAGCGTACCGTCTCCTTCGCGAGTATAAGCTCGAACGACGCCCTGGAGCCCCCACTACGCTTTCACCGCGGACGATTATCTCGCGAGCTCGAAGAAGAGTCGATTTGACCTGAGCGACGAAGAGGACACGGAAGATCCCTTCGGCGCGCCGCCGCGTAAATCTCTTCGTCAACTAGAGGACGAAAAATGGGATGATGTCATCACCCGAGCTATTGACCGTGCCGCAACGGTATCATAGACCTTTCGTAAGCTGCTCTACTTTGCAAGCTATCAGCTCTAACCTATACCTCTAGAAACTCCGCGAGTCATTGGACCTGGCTTGACAAGAATTCCTGCCACGATTTGTGAATGGGGGTCTACGTTTGTTCTCCCGTCAGTTCACACGGCGAATCCTAGTGCCGAGGCCCCCCGCGCGCGCGTTTACTCGTGCGCAAACCATGCCCACCAACCCACACATTACTTGGACTCCCCTTTCTCTCCGACAGCACGAGGTTAGCTAAGACGCCTGATCGATGGCCTCATATCCGTCAATCCACTAGCGAGGAGCATCCAAAGGTCATCAACACTCTATGTCTTTACCTGGCTCGCAATGCCATCACCAAACTACCTCTCGAACTTTTCTCTCTCCAGGGTCTAACAGTACTCAACCTCCGTAAGCAAACTTTTAAGATTTCACAAATCTCGCTAACGATGTTTGCAGGTGGCAATGCCTTGAAGTGCATTCCTCCTCAGATCGTGACTCTCCGGAGATTGAGAATCCTGCTGCTGGCGCAAAATAAGCTGGCTTATTTACACCGCCAGAGATGCTCAATATGCAACTCACTCAACTCACACTCAAAGGAAATCCTTGGGGGCGCGAGCCTCTGCGGAACGACGCTCAGGCCAGCTTATCTTCGGAAGGTGTCCCGACTAACCCCGAAGACCCTACTCCTCAAGACTCACCAAAGCCCAGAATCGTCTCACTTACGACCGAGAAGTTTCACCATACCGCCTCTTGGTGAACTCTGCCTTCGCATCCTCCTCTCCTCTCATCGCTCCCGTGACTCTGCCGACGCACGACACGAGACCGTCCTCCAGGCTCTGCGCGACTTCCCATTGCCCGAGGAACTCCCCGAAAGCGTGGTGCGCGACCTCCGTGTATGTTGCCCCCTCGGCGCCGTCGCAAAACCCGAAGAGCAGATGAGGTACACAAACAAACGCGCGCGGCGAGCCGTACACGGGGGCTACTCGACAGTCTCTGCACGGGCGACGCGTCCGCGGGAGGACGAGGAGGGACGATGAAGCGGAGGCGCATCCTGGGCTTGGGAACTGCATGTCCCCCGGACACGAAGGGGCGAAAGCGTGTTTATCAGACACGTCGAGGAACGGTTTGGTGGGGGGGGGCACTTGGGAGCATGTCATCGCTGGCCTCGACGTTGATGTCGACGGTGGCGTCCCCGTACTCTGGCGGGGCCTGCTCACGAGGATGGTCTAAAACTTCCTCGACACCAATGGCGGTGCGCAGGACGCATCGTAGGACAATTATAACCCGGTTTGAGCGGTGAGGATAAGCATACTATTCTTGTCATATTTCTTGCTACATTTCTTGATATTGTTACAACTGTACATGTACTACACACTCCAGTCCACAAAAGCAAGACTCATTAAAGCACTCAGACTAATAGCACGGGAAATCTCTCAAAACGGACCCTGGTGACTGGATATATGCATGTATAGTAGCGGCATCTGGAATTCACTTCTTGGTCAAGGAACCTCGACATGACAGAGTGGAAGGCGAAACGCACCTATGAGAACGCTCGATCCGCGCAAATGTATTTGGAATGAGGTGTGTTCCGGATGTCCTGGCGCAGCGACGCGTGGTCGGCCGATGTAGTACTTGATGGCATTCATGGCAAAGAGGCCTTCGTCTATCGAGCAATGCCTCTCGATCTCCTCGTCGTCCGGCCGCAGAGGATCGTACAACCTCCTCGGCTTCGCTCCTCTGCCATGCGATACCTGGCACGGAGTCGCGCGGTCTTTTCGGCGCACACACGGACTGGCGACACGTCTCGGGGATCGTGTCGAGCTCACAAGAGGTTCATGCGGACTGCGTGTGGTGTTTCCGCGCGCGCGCGCGGACGACGAGCAGGTTCTCCTTGCCCTGCAGACACGCGATGAGGTCGTCCTGGCAGAGTGCTGCTCTCGTCGAGCCGTCCTCGAGCGCGCGGCCCTTGACGAGCACGTCGAACGGCAGCGAGCAGCAGCCGTACAGCGCGGCGAGGTGGATGTCGGGGTCCAAGGTCCATCGCGCGCGCCGACGTTCGCAATCACGAGGTCCTCCTCGATTGGGTACGACACGACGATCGTCGAGGATGTGTCAGAGTCTGTGCGGCGGTGTAGTCCCAGTCGCTGACCCTGCGTGGGTAGCGCGCGTTCAGCTGATGAACGGCCTCCTCACGTAGCTCTTCGACTTGGTATTTAGTACCAAGCACTAACAGTTTTGTGCACTGTGTTCCAAGCGGGGGCTTCGTCGTCTCTAAATCGATACCTGATGGACAGGACCAATACATAGCGTTTAGCGCGCGGAGTGACTCTTTGGATTATTGGACTTACCTCGCGCCGTTGTATATCGCATCCAAAAGCGTCGCAATATCCTCCGAAGGATCCAACAAGCGAACGACAGGAAGCCCCTCAAACTTCTCCTCGGTCGGTGTCCGGCTGGGGTAAGCTCAGCAGATCTTTGAACAACGCTGATTTGCGCGACATCAACGCTACGGTGCAACCTTGAACGCGAACGTTCCCAGCAATGATGGCTATGTTGCCGTCGTCCTCAAACGACATTTCGCTGTGCAGCTGAATGCTGGCTGGTGCCTCATTTGAGGTTGTGGATGACGTGGGAGTGGGCGTAGAGTCGTTAGAGTCTCGGATGGAGGGTGTACTCGCCTCATGGTTCTCAGAGACTTGTTCAAAGTCCGAGGACTCTGGGTCAGACATTGCTCAGTGTTCAATCTTTCAAGGCACCATACAAGAGTTAGCAAACGATGGATCTGAACAATTCCAGGACTTACGGGGAATGTAGGTGACGATACTCGGGGAGGATTATCGTCGCCACGTACAGGTTAGCGTGTAGTATTGTCCTCACAGCCTCAACGGCACGAGTCCTGGTATCAGGAAATGGAGAATCTTCCTGAGTGTATTAAGTCGAGTTTATGTGTGACTGAGATGACTGTGACCAGGGAGAATTGTATGTGAAGGCGGATTATGATGTCGTAATAGCAGCTCAGCGTAATGAGAAGTCGGGAAAGAGCCGACGTGTGGCCAAATCGGGACGTGGCCCGAGCTCCCGCCTCGGCGCTTCTTCTGTTCGTTTCTTCCCCATCGCGTTCGTCGCTGGTCTTGGACACCAAGGCAGACAACGAACCCTGGTATCCCAATTTCTAGAAAAATATACAGGCCGGATATTGGCTCAATGGAGTTGAAACGACGGCGAGGCCGACACATAAACGTCAGGGTAATGTCGCTTGCCACATTCAAGTTTGATTTCAAAGTCCCCCGCTAGGGCGTACGCGTCTCGCCTCAAATAGTGGCCAAGTTCCGCACGTCGACGTCGCTCCTTGAACTCGCTCGACGAGCTTTCAGTCGCTGTCCTTAGTGGCATTTCCACTTACGAATCTTTCGACATGATTCGTGTCGCGCTCGTAGTCGTAGCCTCAGAGGAGACGGGAAGAAATGTGGGGAAGGGCGGTAAGCTATCAAGCACTCTTCAACAAGCCATTCATTTCTTCTTACCTGCTGTGTTTAGTCACTACAGCCGCGGCAAAGCGCAAATACTGAGCACATCCGAGTACCCAAGGCGTCCCGAAACCGAAAATCAAAACGGAGTCTGACGTGAGAGGAAAACAACGCTGACGCGCATACGGGCGACTCGGAAAAGGAAAGAGGACGACGATGAAGACGAAGAGGACGAAACCCGAGTTCGACTGTGTTGGACGACGACGATCAGGAAGATTATCTATTCCGTGACGACAGCAAGCCCGCTGGGGGTGTGACTCAGACGAGAAGGCTCAGAAGCTAGACGGTCCTGAACCATACGTCTTCTTCCTCTGGACGGAGGCGATGGACTGCGTACTTCGCACGGGTCACTGTGAAGATACTCCATACTTCGTCCTAAAATCTGCTGCAACCGATGCATACGAACCCGTTGCTCGTCGCAAGTCGAAACAGAAGGCAGGAGAAGACGAGGAGGATGAAGATGAAGAGGGTGAAGAGGACGAGGATGAGGAGGACCCAGATGACGGTATCCTCGACCCTCGTCCGGACGTGGAGGATTATTCTGGTCAAAACATGCATGCTGCAAAAACGCCGCAAGGAAAAGCTCTTCAACGGGTTTGGAGGAAACTGAAGCGAGAGTCGGACGCCAGAGACGACGATCGCGAAGACAAGGGCTGGTGGTATGAGGTCCTGTGCCAGAGAGAGAAGCCCGAGCATGGAGCGCAGGGACTGGAAATTAAGCTTGAAGGGACGGGCACTTGGTGGATCGTCGACATACAGCCCACCAACGACGAAGGCAATGAAGCTATGTCTTACATTGTGAAACTTCACGTGCACTGCGTATGATTGAGAAGCTTGACATTTTTGACCTTTTCCGCGCATAATCGCTCTATGCAACTTCGTCGTACACTATATACAATTAATACAGCAGTTCCTTGCGCTTGCTAACGTGATGGAAGATATGGATAAGTGGCATCTGGCTAGTAGGATGGTGGATGTTCAAACGTTCGAGATGTGGCTCCCCGGACGGCTGCGGACCGACCTCAGGTAGGCTCGTAACCGCCGTTTCCGCTCGTGAGGCACATGGTACGCACACCCGCGCCTTTTTGTGGGTTGTTGTGGATGGTGGCGGCGTCGGAGTGCGAACCGTGCCAACTCGCTCTAACGGCTGGTAGAGTCGGACGCACTTTTGTCGACCCCCCCTCCGGCGCCTAATCTGTTGCAGGCGGGCAGGTTGCAAGAGTCTCCTTGGTGCTTTTGGGGAGCTTGTTCTGGTGTTCGTTCTTCGGTCTAAACCTCAAATTTTTTTACAGAGTCCATTCGTAACACATATGAAATATGCTACTAGCACTTTAAGGACTGGCACAGACGAAGAGGACGTTGTACAACGTTTGTGCAAGGGGTCCACCAAACCGCGTCCGACTCGCCCAGCCGCTTCTACGAAGCTGTTATCGGCACAGCTGAGTTTGAACGCGGCTGGGAAGTTCCGAGCCTAGACCTCAGGCTGCCGACGTCCTTGGACCTTCAACACTCGCTCGTTGCGGCGTTTCAGGTTCTTAAAGCAACAACCAACTTCACTTACACCACATACCTACACCGACACACAGTTTCATTTGGTTGTAACAAAGTATCCAGTGTGCATAGGCAGACAACGTATGTCAGAAGACAAATCAAAGTTGGCACAGCACAAGCGGCGTCGTTTGGGCGCTGTCAAGCACTTGGCCTGCCTACTGATGAGGAGAACTCTGAGGCCCGACTCGAGCTTGTAGAATGTAAGGCAATAGATGGGATTATGCAAGCTTGTTAAATTCGTGGTATAGACCTTCGAGATCCTCGCGTCATAAACAAGCTTCAGGCACTCACGACTGAGGATATCCGTGGAGAGGGATCTGCGAATGCACAGAGTATCCTTCGGGAGTTCGGAACCATCGCAGTTGGTACAGCAATCGACAGCGTAAGTGTATAAACCTGCTCTGTGGTGTATACAAACACGCTGAGCAGTTCTTCATGGCAAGTGGCCAAAGTTTTTGTTCGGTGGTCATGTTCTGCGTTTGCACAGGACCAAGAGCATCTCCCCGTATTTCGAGCTCTCCGTGACAAATTGAGAGCTGAGAGGGACCCAAATATCCCTACACACCGCGAGAAACGCCGGATGGTCAGTGTTGTGATTGTGTTCCTACTAGCAATTCTCATACCACTCTTGTAGGTATATATTGCGCGGCTTGCTCAGGTTTGCGTCGCAGAGTTCCGAAAGTCAGGAAGAAGTTGATGACATGAATTTGTCCAAAAAAAAAGAGGAAGAAGTTGTTGATGACATCTATCTGTGCGAAGGACAGACAGTAGGAGTGGTCTAAAGCCTCTCCGAGCTGCTCCAGGCCGACAACTCCCGATTCTATACACGGCTATGACAACAGCAAGAGAAGGCGCAGCGCTTCCCCCCTCCTTCGCCTTCTGCCCTTAATCCCTCTAAAAAGCCTAGGACGACCTCGGAGCAGTACGAAGGAGAGGAGGAAGATACACTGGAGCATATCTCGAATACTCAGACGGATTCGAACCCTAAGAAGGAGTGTTCCATGGATACTAAACTCGCTTCCAAATCGCAAATCTTTCTGGAGAAACATTGCGAATGGCCAGTATGGAGCAGACGGTCCGGGTCCGTACGTCTTCTTCTTGTGGGCGGACGCTATATACAACGTACTCGACACCGGAGCTCCGGACGAGTTCCCGTACGTTGTTCCAAAAAACGCTGCCGTGGACGCATTCGACCTAGTTTCGCATCTTCCCGAGGATGAACATTTTGAAGCAATTGGAAAGTACGTCGCGCAGCTCGAAAACTGGCCAATCAATCGCCGCGAGGACGCAGAGCAAACTTCGGAGGCGAAACAGCTGCAGGAGACATGGGAGAGACTGTGCAATGAGTCGCACAGTGCGCGGGGAGATCGGGTAGAGACTCGGGGTTGGTGGTATGAGATATTACTTCAGCGAGACAAGCCCCCCACAGGCGCCCCAGCAATGGAAGTCGAATTGGAAACAATGGGGACCTGGTGGTTTGTGGACATTCAACCCACGGACGACGAGGGCGATCGCGCTATGAAGTGTATCGTGGAGCACACGTGTAAAGATTACTTGTGAGAGTTGTTCACGTACCTGACATCAGTACTGAGTACAGAGCCATACTAATCACGGTGTCGGAATCGACATTGGCGAGCTTCGAATACATTATATTCACCGCTAGAATGGAGGAACCACAATGTACTTCTGTAAGTCATTGCGGATCTTCTGACGCTCATCGAGGTGTTGCGCGAAAACCCATTCGAGGCAACCACCACAAACGTCCTCGATGCCATCTAGAAGCCGCCAGAAAGAATCCAACGCTGAATACAGCTTCGTTCCCACATGCGGCCACTCCGGTGACTCTTGCAGCTCCCTAAAGACCTTGTCGCATTGGTCTGCGTGACTGCATAGCGCACCGCCTTCTGAAGGTGTCTCGAAGAAGAGGCCCACAAGTGTATCTTCTACGAGCTGGCGCAGGACTTTCCGTGCTTCAAGGCAAGCAGCCAGATCCTCCGCGTGAAGCCGGACCGTTTTCTTTTCCATCTTTGGTCAGAGGGGCACCATTCTTGAGCGATTTCCCCGGAAGCGTGCAGCAGAGATAGAGTGCGGTGAGGTGGAGCTCGCGCAAATGCAAGAAGCGGCAGATGTTGGCGATCCTCGATGGTCACGACGTCGCGCTTGCCGAGAATGAACCACGATTCGTCGTATACGGCGTCCCAGGCTTCCATTTTCTGTGGAAGCTGCACGTGCAAGCACCGGATGCCTTCGTTGTACAGCTCCTCCACGTCGTACTTGTTACCGAGAAGGAGAAGAGCTCTAATGGCTTCCCATGTCGGTTTGAGTTTGTCGCCAAACCGGTACCTTTGAGACGATGTGTCACTATTTTACATCTTATAGCTATTTCTGGGATTACCTCATGCCGTTGTACATTGCATCAATGAAGTACGCAAGATCTTCAGGAGAGTCTTGTAGGTGCAGTACAGGGCAGTGACTTGCCGAGGTATCCGAGCTTGAAGCCTTCGGCTGTGGTAAGCTGAACATGTCCTTGAAAAAATCCGACTTCATGGCGAGAACGCTGCGATGGACACGAAACCCCATGATCTCACTCGCAACGAGAATGATGTTCCCATCCTCGAGCCAGAATTGCGAGTGACGGGCGTATTGCTCCTGGTCTACAAGTCGACGTTTCAGCCATGCGTTCTCATAGATGAAGTTAAGCCGCACCATGATAATCAGATGAGACAGATGTCGAGAAAGCCATAATGAACACGGCGTGCAAGCTCAAGGCCCGGTGTAGTCGCTGGCGGAGGTGTCAGCGCGGCGTCCCTCGCTGAGATCCCTATTGACCAGGAAAAAAGCTGAGAAATTGCCATCTCTGCGTACTGTATGTGAGTGCTACTCACTGGTGCAAGTGGCCAGAAGAAAGGGGCGAGGCGGCTGACAGCATGGAGTGGCGAGCGCAAGTACAATACTTCCGGCGCCTCTGGAGCGGGAGTCCAAAAAAGGCAGAGCTAGCATGTGGCGTGTGGATTGAGACCGTCCCGACTTTCCCGAGACACTCGCCGACGCGACTCAGGTCAGCAGCCAGCTATAAAGGGCTCACAGGGCTGGCTATAAGAGGGACGACGCTAGGTTGATGCCTTTTGTCGCAAGTTCAAATCACTCATTCCACATGAGTCTCAAAACCATCATTGCCACGGTTTGGGTCCAATGTAAACTGTAAAGCGTACTAAATATTGGTTTCCAAGTTATACATCTAAACCCACATACACGACCGCGAATAAGACTAGCCAAAACAATAAATCCGAAAGGTCACAGCCAACATACCAGTCCGTAGAGTCAGCACATCCAGAATGCCATCATAGTACTTCACGGCCTCAGGAACCCTGGCGCTGGCCCTCCCGGCCCTCCCGGACCACCATAAGAAGGCCCCGGCCCATAAAAGCTCGTTGGGCGTGGACGTGGTGCACTTGGATGGCTTGGTGGAGCACTGTAGCCATCGAAAGAGCTGCCGCTGTAGAACGCGGTAGACTGCGGGCGCGTTGAGTAGGATGGGGATGGTGGCGGGCGGAACGGCGGGGCCATTGGCGGCGGTTGGTAGTATGTAGGTGCGGGTTGGTAGAGTGGCGTGGGTGCGGGCTCGGGATGTGTAGGTTTGGAGAGTTTGTTGATTTCGGGCTTGGATGCTGTGAAATCCGAGTGTAAGTGCTCTGAAGTTGAGAGTGAAGGAGTGTGACACGCACGTTTCTTATTCTTCTCCAGCTTTCTTCGCCTCCTTCTCGGCCTTCTTTGCCGCCTTTTCTCGCTCCTTCTCCTCTCCTTTTCCCGCTCGATCTCGCGTAGCCGCTCTTTCTCACGCTCCTTCTCCTCGCGCTTCTCCGCAGCAGAGCTCTTCCTCTTCTCCTGGGGTTTTTCTGCGCCTTTCTTTCCCTTCGGCTGTGCAGGGCTCGGGTGGAATCACGAGAGGTGGGAGCTGAGTGTGTGGGCGGAGGCTTCAATCATCGACATGCGTGACTTGGGTTGCACCACGTCCGCCTTGGGCTTTAGTTCGGGCATGTTAATCTTGCTTAGATGCACACTGAGGCTCGTGGGTGGTGCGTAGGACATGTGCGATGACGGGGAAGGATCGTCAAGGTTGATACGGCGCGGACCTTTCGGCTTCTCGGTATCGTATACGACGTACTGGAAGAGTTCCTGGTCTTCGTCGAGTCCCGCTTTGTGGCGGAGACGCTTGGTGTGCTCGACGACTTGAAGAACCTTCGGTACTCGTTGGCCGAGGCAGATCGAATCGTTACAAAAAGCATGACGTTATCCTGTGCGTACTGTAAGACTTTGTCACATACAATCGGATAGTCGTAGACTTGCCTTTAGCAGCTTCTCCGCGTACTCGGCATAATCCTCAACAGCGCACTCGTCTCCAACCTGCACTTCATTCGCACCACCGATGCCCTGCGCAGCACGTAGAGCATGTAGATCCGCCACGCGCTCCGCGCCAGTCTGGGGTGGAGGCCTTGGTGGGAGCGGTGGTGCGGCCTCGACCACGTCCGAGCCTTGTCTACTGAGCGTCGGCTGCGATGGATCCGATGCTCTGCGAGTAGCTCCGAATATGCCAGAGCGAGTATTCGATGGCGTGGATGGGTCCGGAGGCGCATGGTACGCGTCGTTCGTGTCCTGGAAGGTGAGCAAGGCGGTAAGGATAACGATTTCTAGACCTTTGCGGTCATTGATGTCGAATCTGTAGACTTGAGTACGAGATAAGCAGCGAAGTCGTGGGGACTCACCTGTTTAAGATTATAGTCCAGGATTTGAACACATGAAGTCTTGAGTCTCCCTGAGGGCTCCTTCGTCACAGCTACGAGCACTGCGGGGTCAGGCTTGCGCAGTATGAAACACTCTTCTCGTCTCCATTCAAATTCATGACTGCGTTCATAAGTAAGTAGTCGAGCAGAGTATTGACCTCACGTACTCTTCCCATTGGAATCTCCACTTGAACGTGAGAGTTCCTGTGTATTTCAGCTCGACGACCTGCGAGGGATTATGCAGCTCTATCGTCTTGTGCTTGCTCGTCGCGTTAGGTGCAGTCGCAGAAGCTAGTAATGACCGCGATAATGGCTCTACACAATGATAAGTATAGTCTCAGGAGCGACTGCATGCCACTACGCACCATACACGTTAATCGTATAATTGCTCCCGGGCACGCGTTCTTTGCGGTAATGTGGGATGTCAGATGGATCGACGAGCTCAGTAACGTTCGGATCGTCCTTGGCGGGGGTAAAGTTGAGCGTAAAGAGGTTGGCGTCGAGGCTCATGGTGGTTCGCGGGGAATGAGAGGGTAGGACAGTGCTTAAATGAGCCCCTTGGCACATCGTTCAGGTCGACCTGCGGTGCTGTGCGGGGTGTGGCAGTAGGCGTCTGTCCATCAATTCACCTCCGTGCCTCGCGCGTTTCTTGCCTTCTTGCCCTTTCTCACCTCGTTCTTCCTTCGCCGTCACCGTGGTCACCGAAAGCTGCGCTGCTACTTCTTGATTGTCGCTAACTTGCTACTCTGAAGTAGCTCTCCCGGTTAACTGCCACATAACTTGCGAGCCGAATTTCCCATGAAGGTTTGAGCTTCCGCCACACGAACATTCGAGGTCGAATGTGTTAGGTCCTGCTTTAGAGTGCACAACGTGATGTATAGACGTTTTGAACATTTGTCGATTTACAATCTCGAACTCTCGGACACAAATTTAGGTGATACTTCTTGTTTCTTTCTCCAAATGTCAGCCCTTGGCTCTGCATCGCCTCAGCTGTGGTGATGATAACTTCCCTCGGGGCTGGCTTGCTCCCCCGAGATGTCCAGCTAGCTAGGTAATTGCCCCAAGAGTGGTGCTGGAAGATCGCAGCACGCAGCATGGTGCGCTGGAACTAAGCGGGCCAGCAAAGGCTGGTGAACGCTAGGTATATAGATGCGACTGATGGGGATAATTCGATGAAGGAGGCTGGTATTCCCACTCACTACCCATCAGTCAGCAGGAGGGATATCAATATAATTTGACGCAGTGCTTGCTTCATCGATCTGCACAAGGTTGAAACACAACATATCCGAAGTCCCACACCCCACTTCACTCCATCTTGACTTTGTTCACGGTAACCGATTTGACATGCGTCCACGCGTAGATACCATGCTTTGAGTGCTCGACACCCACCCCCGACTCCTGTTCCAGACGTCAGCTTACGCATTGTAAGAAATAAATAAATGAACAGACCTTCATGCCGCCGAAAGCCTGACATCGGAAAAGGGTGAGTGAATGACTTGTGACTATAAGAGTGAACGTACCAGATCCCACTGGAAAGCCTGGGACTCGTTGATCCACACTAGAAATCTTTGTTAGATCCGAACGCGCGAGAGTACATGGATCCGCTGTACCTGTGCCTGCGTCGATACGAGATGCAATTTCTTCAGCCTTCACAGCGTCTCCTGACCAGACGGTCGCGGCAAGTCCGTGCACGCCGTGATCTAATTTGCATGTCAGACGAAGACGAGACCAGTAAAAAGGTAGAGGGACGCCGAGAACTCACTGATTTTGGCGATGACATCGTTTTTTCGTCCGTCCAACGCATGAGTGGTAGAATGGGGCCGAAACTCTGTAGCCAAAAGTCAGACTGCACAGAGTTTAAAACGTAAACCCGTACTCACGCTCTTCCTGAACATCCTAGAATTTTCGGGAGGGTTGTCAACGATTGAAATGGGAAGGAAGTATCCTTTGTCAAGGCCCTCAATACTTGCTTCACCTCCACAGGCGAACTTGAGATTATTCTTCTTGCAGTCGTCGACGAGAGACCTATGCTCAACTTTTTTTTTATTCTCCAGATGGGATCATAGATTAGTGGTACGCACATTACTCTGTCATACTGTAGCTTGTTCTGGATGGGACCAACGCCAACATCGGGATTGGACGGGTCTCCAATCTTGATGGTTCGCGCATATTCAAACGAGCTCGTCGCGCGTACAGCATCGTACACGTCCTCGTGGATATATACCCGCTTGATTGCAACGCAAATTTGACCTGCATTATGGAAGGAGCCCCAGAAAAGGCGTCTGTATATACTTAGGAAGCAGTGAGCTCATGTTGAGGAGTATGAACGTACGGAGCAAGAGCCTTTGGATTGACGTCCGGGTATACAAGCGCCCGGGTCATTTCCGCCCAGTTCAAGGGTCAAGCTCTTCAAGTTTGACGCAGCAGCGCGCATGACGGACTTGCCGGCCGCGGTATACCTCCCGTCAAGGAAATCCGTACAATTCCCGGGTGCTCTGCAATGAGTGGACCACTAAACATTGATTAAATGAGCTGGTCGCATGCGGCAATATGTCTGCACTCACAGTCCACTATCGTCGGCCAAGACTGATAAAACGCCAGGCGGGAGATATTGTTGGGCCAACTCAACAAAACTTCATGGCAGACAAAGGCGCGAAAATGGTGAGGGTTTGACAATGAGACAGTTCCCTGTAAACAGAGCAGGCGCGAGCTTCCATAAAAAGAGGGATACTGGAAAGCTGTAAGGGAGGATGTTTAGGGCCAACCCCCTGAAAACGCTTATTCACTTACTTCCAAGGCGTGATCGCGGCACACTGCGGGATTTCGACGTCACAATTCGACTTATTTCGGAAGGAGTACAGTCTACGTACCACCCCGAGCGGCGCGTAGCTCATTTTTGCCTTCTTGTCAGAGTTATCGATCAGAATTTCCTCAGGGAGATCCTGACTCGCGACATTGTAGAGAAGATCGACGGAGCTGCCAACCTCAATTTGCCTGTGAGAAGTCCGGTTCGTCAAATATCATGTTTTTGAATAAGTCCAGGAAACCCACGCCAAGCCCTGAGACTTTCCAACCTCTTGCACGACCAGGTTCACAAACGCTTGGAGGTTGTCCTTGAGCATATCGCCGAGTTGCCTGACAATCTTGCGTCTGGCCTCGAGAGGGGTACGCGACCAAGCTGGAAATGCTTTAGTAGCTGCCTCGACCGCTGCATCTAGGTGTGCCGGGGTGGCTACTGCAATCTCTGCTATCGGCTCGCCCCCGTTGCGGGGTTTGAGACAGTACGCGTCTTGGACGACGGCGCCTTCTCTCCATTGACAATGTTAAAGCTGGGGACCATGAGCAATTGGTAAAGTTCAATACTGAAACTCGTGGCACGTACAAGGTGGTGAAGGACGACTCAGACATGTTGAGATTGTCGTGAGGATTGAGGATGTGGTAATGGTAAATGAAGACGGCCGCTCGAGCTGTTTAAATACTCGATTCAGAGTAGGGCGTGGTTTCACCCTGATGCAGGGCATTTTTAGTCGTATAGGTTGGAGTAATAGATCGTTAAGCTCCGATCCCCGGGCGGAGACTCTGGGACCCCAAGTTGTGTAAGGCTCATCGCTGAACTGTTCCGTGTCGGATGATGGATAGATGTGAGAGGTGTTGGATGTTGAGAAGAAGCCCTTCTCTTCATGAGAAAATTACTTGACTTGGTCGACTCTCCTGATGACAAGGGGAAACATCAAACGCTACAAACGGTAGCTTGTTGAGCGAGACCTAGTAGAACCGTAAATACCGTACCCAGCGTGACATGTAACATCCGTCACAAATTATAAGCGCCAAAAGACTAATTCGTGTTACGTGATGCTTGTTGACATCATCCGGATTCCACATGTTTTCATCATCACATTCAACTTCCCCTTTCATCGTCAAGAACTGCATGGCTTACACCGCTACCAAGCTATGGGAGCAGAATAGGTCGAATATGGAAAGCTTTAAAACTTTGGAGAGTCATCAAGGCCGCGCCGATGATGAACGGGCCCTGCGACCCAACAAACTCCAGTCTAGATTCAGTTAGTACTGCAACGACGCGCAATATCAGGATAAAGAAGGCGAGTTTCTATTCGAAAAATGTTGAAGGGTTTGCCTTGTTGATATGGGACGCACTGCGGCATTTTGTGAGTCAAAGGACTTCACCAGGATGCTCCCGGTGTTTACATCATTTCTTACTGAAACGTTCTATCCTAAGAACATGTCAAAGCTCGCTCCCATGAGCAAGTGTGAATGTAGGTAAGGAGTATATCGCAGATTTAAGAAAACACTTAAATAGCATACATTGTACGCAGGCATGCATCAGTCCACCCCGGGCCTGCTTCAACGTTTTCCAAGTCTAGCACTAGTAGCAGACATGGCTCACGGCAGCACCCTAACTCTTCCAGAGGCTAAGATGGTTGCATTCTTTATGGCGACTCTTTTATACGGTGTCTATCTAATTTCCACAGGTCTCTGTGTTCGGGTACAGCTGAATGCGGACAACACCCGACCACTCAAATATACCTTTCTCATACTGCGTCGCCACCATGTTCACTTTTGGCCACAATTAACGTCGCGGTCTACTTCAGTCAAATTATGCAGGTGTTTGTATATTATAAAGGACCGAATGACGCAGAAGAAGAATTTGAAAATCTTTCTTCGTGGATGAATGTCATTGAGGTATGCGTTAGGTCGCCTTGTCATTGAGGCTCGAGTTTGTTCTAATCATACTCGATGTAGACCTTAGTCGTCCAAGTACTCTCATTGATAGTCGATGGATATTGGCGAGTATTCAATGCTGGCTCGAACTCGCTATACCCTTTTCTAAACGATGCATACTAGGTCTACCGCTGTTATGTGATCTTTGCAAGGAGGCGAGCGGGTCATTATAGTCCCATCCATACTGTGGCTAGCCAGCGGTACCTCCGGGATCCTTATCATCTACTTTACCGCCACCCTGCAAATAGGTGACATTATATCCTCAGCACGTCTCGCCCATGCGATCACGGTGTTTTTGTGTATCACCCTGGCCGAAAATCTCTTGACTACTGGTATGCATGTGATCCAGCTATCCTGATACAGCCTCTAACTCGTCGTATCTTTCGTAAATAAAGGATTGATTGTATGGAGGATACATCGCATTGACCAGGAGATAGCGACTTTGAACATCACCAGATCGCGTAGAAACAAACGCTCACCGATAGCGCAAGCGGCCCGTATTATCGTCGAATCTGGTCTACTTTACACGCTCGCCGGGTTTTTAGCTCTGGTCACAGAGCTGGCAGGAAGCAACGCAAGCCTACCCTATGTCTCAAACGGTGCGCACATATTCCTCACCATGAACACACTGGCCGTTCCTAAGTTATCTTTCTACGGAGCGCAGCTACTCATGATCACGGGCATCTCATTCAATTTGATCATAATTCGAGTGGGGAAATGGAAACAGCCGTCCGAGGCGACGAGGCAACAACACTTGTCGCTGCGGAGAACACTCATGCACAGTTCTCCAACCCCTCCCCCGATGCTAACACGGAGGGAGGAGACTCGATCTTCAGGCTTACGGAACTGATCCAACCTAAGATTTAAAACGCCTCTGATATACCTTCAAACATTGCGGAGAAGAGAGTGGAGGGGAAACCATCAGTGGGAGCGTATGTACAAAGGAAATTATGATTATGTCAAAATATTATCAGGTTTATGTGTAAACATCGCGAAGCAGTGTTGAAGAGTTCTCGTTACCGACGCTGATAAACCGTGTTCTGAATCGAGGAGCAAAACTGCTACTGAAGCTTTCAGACCCATCGCTGACCAATAGCCTCGAGGATCCAAATCAACGGCAATGAAGTCTTTCCTAGCGTTGAGATGAGTGTATGATGCAGATTGTGTCAGCGGGAACCTATATGCAGAAATGTAAGTGCGTGCCTGGCGCAAACAGTTGTGGCGTAAATGGCAGTCCCCGGTTCCGTGTGTGTGTGCGGAGGTTCACGGACCTAGCCGTATGCGCAGGGTTTTCAACGCGGGGAGTATTGTGAAACGAAAAAGAAGTTACGAGCGATCTGCGTGATGTTCACACCGAGTAAGGTTTAGGTATCATCTTACCTGGTCTTCGCCCGAAAGAAACGGGGGAGATCGCGATGTGTGCGGCATTTCGCGATTCGGGGCATGCCTGAGAAGCTACTTTCGTACGATGGCCTTGACAAGTTGGTGTGAAATTTCCGATGATTTACGCAAGAATCTTAGTGTTACCTGCTGGCGAACTTGACGGACATAGGTAAGAGAAGTTACTATAATACAGCATGGATGTGAAACCTCACAGATCCCCGCTATTATTACCCACGGTTATTATGCTTTGTTAATGCCGAATATGTTTGACAGTACGATAATCATGTAAGAAGAACCGCGTGATGATTATCTTTCGAGGATGTATACAAGCTAAAAACGTCTTGGAACTCCGAACTCCACGGCATACTCGCTGGTATCTTCCTCAAAAGTCATGTGATGCGACAGCGCAACGAGACCGCATATACCCTCCGTCGATCTATTGCGCGTTTGAGCATCAACTCATGACAAAAGCGGGGCGAATCGTAGGACGTACCTGTCCTGCTCGTCCCACGTCCTCGACCAGCAACACGAAAATGCCATCTCGCACACCCACCGCCACGACTCCTCGGGAGACCCATGTGCGGGGTTCGGCATAGCAAACGAGCATGACGAGCGGTGTGTCGCCTTCGTGGGGCTCAGCCGTGAAGCTGCCGTACACGACGACGTCAAAGGTGACCACGAGGGTCGTAATGTAGCTTCGAGCCGGCATCAATAAGGTTGAACGCGAAGGATTCGGGGAGGGAGATCGAGTAGGGAAGAGACGATGTCGAGAGGGCCGACGTGGAGCGACACGAACGCGGGGGCAGGCCGCGGTGGCGGGTCCGAGAGCGCACGGACGGAAAAGGTCGCGCTCTGGGAGTACGCGGACGCGAGAACGCGAGCACTGCGCGCGGGCGTTCGGTGTCGAAGTGGTGGATAAATCTGCGCAAGGAGGCTCTCGTCAGTGGGCGGGGACGCTGGGAAAAACGGACGAAACGTACTCCTTCAGCCACTGCACGGCGTCTTGCTCCAGCTTTGCGCACTGGGACGCGCCCCACGAAGGTTCGCAGCCCAGACCTTGAAACAATTGCTCATATTCCTCGTGAGATATGTACAGATCGTCGTCGCTATCGACGTCCGGTGCGTCATGGGCCGGATTAATCGCAGCTTTGTCGTTTGTGGCGGCGTCTACTGCAACGACGCTGGGACACAATACCTGCAATGGACGTACCACCTGTGGGCTGAGCTTGAGGAAGGAGTTGCAGAGTTCTGAGCCACCGTTGTCTGTGCTAGCGTATTTGTTTGTGTCGATGCATGGCGAAGAGACTGGGGAGCCGGGACCTTGTCTGCAGTATTGAACTTGATGGTTGGGGGCACGGGAACCGCAGGCAAAGACGTGTTGGTTGACCTGAGCTGAGGCGAGTGGCACGGGGAACGCCTGGAGACTCGCGCCCCGACAGGGCGGTAGGAGCCACATGGCTCGCAGCAGCAGTATGAGCAGATGTCGTCTCGGGTGTTAGATCTGCAGGCGGCGAATGAAGTGACTGTGGAGTAGGCGGTGTGGCTGGAGAGTTACAAGCCTCTGAGACCGGGATGTGCGGCTCCGGCTGAATCCGGCTCGATGGACAATGAACGTGGGGGGTATTCTAGGAATGAGCTGATCGTCAAGGATGACAGGCACGTCAGAAGTCCAATCAATTATGAGCCCGTCAGGACTAACAAAAATCAAAGTCAACAGAAAGCAAATCTACACCAGCCAATACTCACAGAAATATTGGCTTACGTGCCAATCGAATGGGAACATCGGCTGATTTCTTGAAGGACATGAATTGAGCTTGTGCCCAAGCCATCCTATTATCGCCAGCTCGGGGGAGAGATTTGACTCGGAAGCTACCGTGGGTCGTGACGCTTCGTTTGTGCTCACAAGAAGCAGGAGGAATCGTAGTCTCTGCCGGTTCATCCTTCACCGTAGTCACGAATGTTGATTCAACAACTGTGGTGGGTGGACTGTTTCGTGGTGTTTGGCGTTATTGGAACAGGATAGATAATCTTGGGGAGTATTCGACAGGAGCCTGGCGGCAATGGCTGAACTTGTCGTTCCTGTAAGAAATAAAATTATCAGACCGCACTTCAAGGTAGTGTAATAACGGTGTCAACAGATGACCAAGCCTATAAGGCCTTGAAGGCGACGGGAAACCCAAAATATAAGAGAGCCGACGCACCGTTAGGGGTTGATATTTGGGAAGTGTTAGTCTCGGTTTCCAGTCTTCTGCGTTTGGCACTCGACTGTGGGGAACCTTGGAGCCATCCTTGTGGTAACGGCTGCGTCAGTTAATGTAGCCATAGTACGATGGTCGTTCTCAAAGGAGCTCTCGCAAAGCGTTCAACATTATCTGTGTTAGTGCTTCAGTGTGCGAGGTTGTTTTGAGTGAATATTTGATACACGCACTTTCATGTATTCGCCCGCAGCCCGCTGCCTCGTTTTCCTCTCATCTATGTCTGTCGGTGGGTCCGGTGTATAGTCTGAGGGCATGTCATGCGACCGAGAGTTTCGAAGATGGCGTGTTAATTTCGAAGACCAGCTCCCACAAGGGGCAAATGCAGCGAGGACATGGTGTGGGCGACCCGCAGACATGGACAAGTCCCGACGAGCGGCAGGTGATTCAGGGGCGTCTATCATTTTCTGGTCAATATCGTACGCGGCACGCGCGACTCAGGTCGACCTCGCATCCTTGTACTATCACCTATACCCACGACCATGAACACAAAGCACAAAAATCACAAGAATGTCCGCATTCATCGCCTCTGAATTAACTCGGGCTATTCGTGCCAGTTATCAGTTGATCTCACAGGCTCCTACGGTGATTCTATACACGCTCACTGCCTCACGCTCAGGTCGTATTAGGTTTGGGCTGTTCCTAACAAGCCGTAAACCCGGGTAATCGTTGAATGTAGCACAGCCGTACCGTACAGAAGCTCTTCAGTTGGCCTGAGGCTTGGTCATACTCGCGGAAGATCCACCAGTGGGGACTCAGCACATCACAGATAGCAAACGTTCTTCTAAGGAGACGTTATTAGTCTCGTACAAGGCAATGGCCATGAGAGTATCCATCGATGAGCGGAGATGGATATGCCTTCAGGAAGGCTGTGTTCCTTGTTCTCGCACTTATAAGTGAGTATCTAGAACCCTACGAGCGTCCTAGTCTTTCAACTTGTCTATCCCCCACTGCAGTCCACCGCTATGGTACATCCAAGTAGCATCTACACCGAGCAGCTACAGACTGTCGGGGAGGGTGATGCTCTCTGGTTTCCTGAACCTCACCGCTCGGGAGAGGTCCAGATTGGGGATGTCGGTTACATCCTGGAAGGAGCTTTCATCCGTCTTTTCAACGTGATCATCCCAAGAAAATTATCCTGTTCCGCACTCTGGACTTCCTGAAGGGTTTGAGCCCTTGCGAGAGCCCCGCCCAGTGCGCCATCGATACGCGAGTAGTAGCGGGGGGCTCTGGCGCGCTGGACACGCATATCAGCAAAAGTGTAACATGCAGCAAGATTGAAATTGATATCTCTGGGTGTGTCACTATGTAACAGGCGTCGTAATCCATACCTGTAAGCTTACTCTTAGCTTAGTGTCGCAGCCCCAGGGCTGAGCGCTGGGACGAAATGGGAATATACATGCAAGAAAGAGAAATGGCGCGGTATTAATCACGAAGAACTTTGGCAAAAAGGAAGCAGCTGCAGGAGCAGAGCCTGTTCGAGAGGTACGCTGTGAAGGCATTATGATTCCTGGGTCAAATATAATGCGGTGGACATGGTATCGAACGTAAAGCCTGTTTTAGTGCGTGGCTGGGTCAAGACTACAGCCGACTGGACCAGCGCGACAACGTTTCACTTCAACAGGAGAGTTAAATTCCATCACCACCTCCATTGGTGGGGGTGTCCCTGGCGTTGGTGGGTGGGAACGATGGCAATGAGCACACGCCAGAAAACTCTACACACGGACCTGTCATGAATCGCCCTTGGCCTTTATGCTCATGACGAACTTCCACCAAATGCACCTGTCGATCAATGTATCTTCATACTGTTCGTGCCTTATGTCCGGGTCGCTCGAAAACGTTTTCGCTGAGGGGTTTATCATGCGTGGATGGTGCGGGGGCCAGACCCAGTTTACCAGACCGAACGAGACTCGCGTTATGGGGCTATGATTGACGCATCTGTTGCCGCGGAAGATGCAGTCTAATGACCGACGTTAACTATGGCTGATGTCATGGTTACGTTTGATTTCCTAATAAGTCTCGAGGTCAACCTACTGTCTAAACTCCAGTGTAGCCGACCACACGCTGTTCGATGGTCCTATGGATGTCGATTACTAGGAAGGTACATTTTTCGAAAGTGAGTCCTCATATATTAATGACTTTGATACTAAGGTCCCTGATGGTTGGCAAGTACAAGAATCTTTCGGTCCAAACAACGCTGAAATTGTGCTGGTTATGTCGTGTGAAGAAAGATCTGCGAATTTCAGCCTCCTGGTACGGGCGCTGTTCAGGCAGCTCAGTTTATTTTGCCGACGGAGTGGCTTGACCGGACACTAGGGGTTCGATGCGGGCCCGACGACACTTCACTATCGATGTGCTTTCGAAACCAACCGGCCTCGAATTGAAGTTGACGACGACCAAAGGTGGGGGGGTTAGAGGGGAGGGGGTGGGGAGCAGAAAAATCGGGAGGGGATTGGGGAAATGGCACACTCCCCCTGGTGAAAATATCACATAGTTTAATACGCTCCACGATGTAGCAGTTCGGTTCCTTGATCCTTGATTGCGGCGATTGGTAGGCGGTCGGAATTCATCTCATCAGCCATTTGGCGGATCCTTGTCCGCCGATGAGGAAGGAGATATCTTCCCCGCTTCTCTTCCCCCGCACATCCAGCTCGACGAGGCTTGTCCGCCATCATACCCGCGCTCGGTGCCGGTGAGGTGGTGTCGACTAGGCGCACGCCCTTCGATGTCTTTGTAGTGGCCTCACCTCATGATAGGAAATAGTGGACGACCGAAGGCGGGGTCAGACGTAGTAATGGCACTATCACCCAATGGCAAACAGATTGCTACCACCTGCGATGACACAGCTGTCACAATATGGAACCTGTCCATGTCGCGACGCCGTGTCCAGGCTCGAAGGGCATACGGACACCGTTTGGGTACCGTTTGTGGGGGACCTTGCCTTTTCTCGGCCGATAGTTCGCAGCTCGCCTCTGGCTCGGCGGACGCGACCACCATCATCTGGGACCTCGAATTGGCGCCAGCGCGTCGATGATACGCAAACTGATAGGCCATCAGCGCGGACGTCTGTCAGTCGTCTACTCGCCCGATGCCACCAAGTGATTGCGACAGGCTCGACAGACTGCTCGGCGGATAGTTTGGGACGCGGGAAACTGGGCTTCCATTGCATAAATTTGACGACCACCTCGCGCACGTCATGCATGTCACATTTTCGGCCGGCGATAGCGCGACCCTCGCGTCGTGCGCGGACCACCATCGGGACCCTGCATTTGGAACCTGCAGACGGGTTCAGCTATCGCGCAGTTGGAGGGCCACAGTGGCAAAGCAATCTGGGCGATGCGCTTCTCGCACGCGGGAGACAGAATCGTCACCGGCTCCGAAGACTGCAGTGCACGCGTCTGGGGACGCGCAGACGGTGGCGAGGAGCTCACCCACGCTCCAGGAGCACACCCTGCCGGTGTGGTCGGTCGCGTTCTCGCCGGACGACAGCGAAGTCGTGTCGGGCTCGTACGACTGCTCGGTCGTGACGTGCGACTCGTGGACGGGGAGCAGCATCATGTGTTTTATGGCTCAACGCAACCCCTCCCCGGTCGACACCGTCGCGTATTCCAACTCAGGCGACCTTCTCGCAACTGGATCTGCTGACGGCCATGTTAGGCTCTGGGATACGAAGACTGGAGAGCTTATGGCAGAGTTCCGTGGGGCCCACAAAGACAAGGTTAAGGGGGTTTCCTTCAATGCGGATGGTAGCGACGTGTTCTCGTCTTCGGAGGACGGCACGGTGCGGGGATGGAATATCCATGACATTTACCGACTCCTTTGATCTTTGTATGTGTCCTGCATATTTCAACGATAGGAATCGACCTTAAAAACATTCTGCAGGCTCTTCACACCATACCTGCATAACATCTTCGGTCCAGTGTTCTGTGGGCATACGGCGCTGTATCGATTCTCTGTGGCAAACGTTGGCTAGTAATTGTTAGCTAGTACTCAGCATTGACCGGTTGACTAGTTGAACCAGCCCTAGGCTTTGCGGACCTTCAGGAAGAACGTCTCGAGTTGAGCTATTAAATTCTTGAATAATAAACTTAAGGCGTCTCTCATCGCCGCGCGGATAAGAGTCACGTGATCTGAAGGCTGCGTTCGACTCTCGCGGCGGGCTACTTAATGTTTTGTCAATGAGTGCTCAAACGTTCAGATTTTGGCATTCTTCGAAGTGTTCGAATACTCCAACTCTATCGCGCCCCAAACTCAGTTTTGACTCGCCTATGAAGGGGCTTCTTGGGATAATCAAATTATTGCTGATGATGTGACCTGTAAACAGTTTCCGGCACTGGCAGTTGATACTGTGTCTGTCGGATAATGACACTGGAAGCGTAGCCTGCAACTATTCAGAAACAGTTTACCTGCCTTCGGGTTTGTATCCATTTACTTGTCTGATGCTGAGGATTTGATCGTTTTTTTAAACACCCTGCCATTGATTGAATACTCATGAATCACCAGGCTTACGTGAGGCAAATCTATTCGACGCGCAGCTGGGGTACCTAGCTTTTAATCCTTAGTACTTATGCCCAGATCATGCGAACAAGACGTGCAAGATCTCAGACTGTACATGAACCGTGATGAATTCCCAGCATTCCTTCAATCCTATGGCGACTTGTCGTGGTATACAATCTACGTTTTGGGCTTAGCTCCACGAACGACCATTACCATGTCTATAGACGAACAACGGACCGATCAATGATCCCTTTCCCCGCTGACAGTCGAGAATCAAGCGCCTTCCGTGCGTACGTCCATTAAACTACGGTAGTGACAGGCGGCGTCCACGGTGACTTCGTGCAACCGCGACATATGTCACTTTCAGCTATACTTCGAACCTCGGGACATCGCTGCCCAAAACATGCCCGAATGCGCTCGACGATATAAACCCCCCGGAGCACCGTGCTTCAAGCTCTTTGCCCCAAGCCCCCCGAGCCCACCGCTATGAAACGTGGATTTATTCTATCGCTCTGTTACCGTGCCTTTTTTTGTCATTGGCGTTGCTGGCGTTCAGCAGCCTCATGCGCCTAGACAGAATAGCGTCGTCGTACAACTCGAAAAACGCGCAGCCGACGGTCCATATACCCGTCGAACTGCTCAAAGAACACCTGGAATATGTCAAACGGTAAGCAAGAATCCAGGTTCATCCTCTGAGTTCCAAGTGCTCATACGGCAATGCGTCACAACAGGAAATACGCCCCGGTCGTTCGCGGCATACCAGGCAAACACCGGTCATGACTACGCACTTGCATTTACATACGGCTCGAGTAACGCGGATATGATGCGACGCGAATCCTCCTCGGTACCGCTCGAGGATCGTCGAGCATAAAGGGCCTTATCTGGGCGGGGAAACATCACCATCGGGACGCCACCTCAGCCATTCTTCTTGCTCTTCGACACGGGCTCAGCAGACTTGATAGTCCCGAGCGTGCAGTGTAGATACGCGTCTTGCAACGGGCGCCACAAGTACAACCCTGCTAAGAGCTCCATGAGCAAGGACCCCTGAGGCGTCGCCCGCTCGAGACCGGATTTGCCGACGGTACGACGCCAGCCAGGGAAATCAGTACTCCGACGCCGTCACAGTTGGGCAGATCAACGTGAGTGATATGCAATCATATACGGGCGATGACTGAAGAGTTTCTAGGTGACAAACCAAGTCCTTGGAGCGGCCAACGAACTTGGCTTCGACCCACAGGTCTTCCCACCTGACGGTATTCTCGGCCTGGCATTCCCCTAGTATTTCTGCGTTGGGCGATCGCATGACGGTGTTGTTTCCAAACCATGATCGATCAAGGCCAGGTCGACCAGCCGGTATTCGGATATCAAATCGCGACGGAGGGTACGAGCGAGCTCCTTCTCGGCGGCGTCAATAGCGCGTTTGTACACTGGCGAGTTTCACCTACAGCAAGGTTGTCCACGAGGTGAGTGGGTCATCAACGCGCTTATTATGACTACATCAACCTCACCTTAGGTTAGGGGCACTGGCAAGTCACGATGGATAGCGTTTCCGTGAACGGTACCAAAGTCGTCGACAGTATCCCGTCTATCGTCGACACCGGCACGTCCCTCATCATAGGCGACCCCGAGAGCGTCAAAAAGCTTCTACAAGGGGATCCAAAACGCGACTAAGCTCTCGGAATATCCCACTGATACTTCGGGCCTGTGGAAACTACCGTGCGACACTGTCGTCGACGTCGTCGCCGCTCACCTTCGCCGGGAAGTCGTGGTCGATCCCGAGAAACGCGTTCATCCTGCCAGCCTACGTCGCCGGTGAGCTGGGCCAGACCCTTCCGAGGGGAATGTGTGTAGGAGGAGTAGTACAAGACGACGACAGGGCGGCGAACCCCCTCGTGGACCATCGGTGATGTGTTTTTGAGGGGTGTTTATACCGTGTTCGACAATGGTGAGAAAAGCGCGCGTTGGTTTCTCGCGCAGCTGAGATAGATTACCTGGATTGATACGGCACGAATTAAATAAGCATACTGTATTAACTGTCTAATGATTCCCAAAGTTATTTGAAAATTGTACACACCTTGGACATGGATTCCAGATGGTGGTCCAAGGTCGACAAGACGCCACAAAGACCCCAGGGACCGGGTCGCGCTTGTCACGCGTAGACGCTCATCGTTCAAGCGCCAACGACTTTGCTGCGAACCACGATTTAGCTACGATCCCGTTGCCCTCGACACCTCGCAAAACAGTTATTAAAAGTGCGTTCGGGTAACGTCTCGTTGTAATATAGTTGACTGGTTTATCCACTAGGCAATGTCTGAACTAGCTACCTCCCTTCCTTGCAATGAACTCAGCGGCAACTTCGAGTTTCGCGGCACTCGCTATGCCGTTTCATCCACCCAATGCTACGCCCAAGTACGTTTATGAGTATAGATATAACGGGTGTATGCACTATCAATAACTTATGGCAATCCTCGAAGGTCTGAATAGGAATGTCTCTTGCTAAGGCGCACAAACATACGGAGATTGTCCTTGTCGGTTACCTGGTCAGTGGTGAGCACAACACGCCGTGCAACAGCTGACCCAAAACAATTCAAGCTATTCAAACTGACGTGGTATAGCATTTCGATGTGATCCATACGACGGGCCGGTCTCTTTAGAGATGCTCGTTGCAGCCGACAGCTCACCGAGCCCATCGCCCGCAGAGAGGATCTAGTGAGTTATAAATTGTGTACTTGTCTTGGCATTGCTCATGTGAGCCGCTATTAGGCTTTTTCGAAGCTCACGAAAAAACTGCTCGACGGCGGTGCAAACGAAGAGGCTAACGGAGGACAGTTCAAGACCGGGTCCATCGACGCTCCACCATCGTCAATTCAGCACTCGCCCGCCTCGGACGATTCTCGCCATCAGTCAAATTCATACTGGGAGACAAACTCGGATACTAACTGCAATGGTAGAACTCGTCAACAGACCACATCTCGGAGAACACAGAGAAAAATGCACTCCACCTGAAAAAAGAAGAAAAAGAAATAAAGGAAAAATAAAAAAAAAAAAATAAGAGAGGAGTTCAGGCTCATCGTAGTGCGCCAAGAATAGGGAGCCTTTCGCACACCACACCATTACGCTTCCTGGCCCACCCTTGCCATGTACTTCACGAAGAACCAGCGGCCCGGGACGGCACAGAAATGTAATAAGGATACAGTTTGTGTTTCTGATGTTCTACGGAGCATGACTATTTTGCTGACGAAAACGTTCCAGACATGTTTATAAAAGACCCAGTTGTGATAAAACTCGAGGTCACTTGCAATCGTCATTCTAGGCGAACCCTTGCCTCACTATGTCTTCACGGTTGATCGCACTTGCTCTCCTTCGCCCATGCCAGTATTGGGTTTTGCCTCTCCCCACAGTAAACAAGAGCCTCTGCCGCCGCAATCGCCTTTCTACTGGCTCTCTGCTAACCTTTGCATCCATAGTTAAAGAGCGCCAGAGCTCATGCGCCACCCCAACCTCAATCCCAGGGTTCAGCTCACACGCTCTCCCCAACCCCTTCGACTCTTCGATAGACGGCACTCCCTGTTCAGACGGTCGACGACTGGAACTGCCGCCGCGAGCAGATCGCGTCGCTAGTCCAGGGATACGAGGCAGGATCGTAGGTCTGCCCGGCCCTCCTACGAGCCTTTCAGCGACTTTCACTAAGTCGGGCACTGGAGGCACTCTCGCGATCACTGCGTCAGACTCTGGAAAGTCTATCTCGTGGTCTCAAACGATCACGTTCCCGTCAGGAACTGCGCCTGCGGGTGGTTTGGCCTCTTCTCATCGCGTACGAAGAAGTGTGTAGCATCCCCGTGCAGACTGTGGTCGTAAGCATCACCAAACTCCACTCGCCGAAGCACATCTGAACGAGGTGGCGCCTTATCTTCTAGATTGCGACCCTGAGCTACGCCAACTCACTGAACATGGGCACAGCAGGATAACACTGGAAGCCGTGGAAAGCAGGATTGTTCTACAATCTCTACGGTAGCACCGCAACTGCAAGCGCGATGACTGCCTGGGTCTGGGGTGTCAGTCGAATCATTGACGCACCTCGAGCAAACGCCCTCTGCGAACATCAAACACGCAGAAGATTTGGCGTCACCGGTTGTTCTCGCGACGGCCAAGGGAGCCCTCATGGCTGGCGCGTTCGAGCCACGCATCGCTCTCACAATTCCTCAGGAGTCGGGCTCCGGAGGAGACACATGCTGGCGTCTCTCCAAGTTCGAAAAGGACAGCGGTCAGCAGGTGCAGGAGGCGACCGAGATTGTCACGGAGAACGTCTGGTTCTCGACCAACTTTAACAACTACGTCAAAACAGCGTCAACACCCCTCCCTTACGACACCACCACCTCCTCGCTGCCTCGTCGCTCCCCGCGCCATGATCTCCTACGAAAAACACCGACTTCGAATGGCTCAGCCCGCTCAGCGCATTCGGCTGCATGACCGCGGCGCACACCGTCCTGGGAGGCGCTCGGTGTCCCGCAGAACCACGGCTTCGAGCAGGTCGGCGGGTGGGGGGCGCACCAACACTGCCAAATGGCCGTCGTCCCTCACCGCCTCGCTCAACGCGTTTCTTCGACCGCTTCATGCTCGACAAGACGGACAGCACCGACTTCTTTGCCACCAACAACCAGTTCGCCGGCGTGCCCTGGAACCCGAGCCAGTGGATCCAGTGGACGACGCCCAAACAGACTGACCCTGACCGGCAACGCCAACGGCCCCGGGCCCCAACCAGCCTCGTCCGTCGCATCCACGTCGGCTGCGTCCACGTCGGCTGCTCCGACCTCTGTTGCGTCCTCGGACTCCCACCGTCGCCCCGCCTACGACTGGAACTGCTGCCCACCTGGGGTCAATGTGGCGGCATTGAGCTGGACTGGGCCGACAGTCTGGTGAGTTTCTCCGCTGATAATCCGACTGCAGATATCTGATCATATTGTATTTTTGCAGCGCCTCACCTTTTTCACATGCACGGTCTCTAACGCGTACTACTCCCAGTGTCTCTGAGCGACCGTTTGCAAAAACAGAGCATGGCCTCATGGCCTATGTCCACGGCCGATGTGACCTCGGGTGACTTGTACTACGTTCCGATCGACCCCAGTACTTATCGTTTTTGCACAATCAATACATCCATGATTATTCTCCTGCCAACTGGAAGACAAGTCAATTCGAGGTCACGAGCCTAGGCTGTAGCCTGAGGTGCACTATAAGCGGCAGCACCCGTGGAGTGGCGGACGCATTCTCACCTCGAGTGATCTATTTATTAGCATAGGCCAAGTCGTGAGCGTATTTCCATGCGTATTTCTTCCTGAATCCGGCAAGTGCAGCACCTTATCCGGTAGTCGAGTACTCATAGCAATCAGTTACGAGTCGGTAAAGTGACCCGCCACTACGAGGGCAAACAAGCTGATGACATACGCACATTACGTTGGTCAATGTCAGGGCCTGTTTGCTTGGCCAATCAATGTCCAGTACCTGAGCAGGCGCTTAATGCTTACGAGTGGACGACCCTAGTACAACAGAGTACAACCAGGACAGCCCTTCAAACGGCTTACTCATTCTGACTTGGGCTTGTAGCACTGCAAGCGCAAAGTATAAAGGTGCGTGTGATGCTCTAGCCGAACACGAAATACACAACCTTAGGCCTCACAATGTCCAGCAAAAAGTCAGACAACGCGAAGAGGAATGTCGTACTCGTCGGCGGCGGCTACGCAACGTCGTCGCTCTGGTGGCAGCCCTCAGCACGAGACTCTCGGACGTCGTTTCCGCGATACAATCATCATCGGCTCAATTCGCTCACCGCACGCATGGCCCTGATACTTTTGTCCACTCTCGTCTGCGCGAACTCTACGCATTGCAAGTCACAGAGGAAGGCCGCCTCGAGGACAAGGCTTTAATCCCTTACGACAAACTGCTGGTGCGGGGGTTTCGACTCGTCGTCGGCAAAGTTGCGTCGATTGAGCAGCCGAGTCCGGACAGGGCGGCGTCCTCGTGCTCGAAAAACAAGGAGCGCGTCGAATAACGCTGCTCTTGTGCTAGGCACCGGATCGACCTGGTCAGGCCCGTCGGAGTTTTTCCCTGACTCGACGAAGAGGTGCGCGAGCACATTCGCCTGTGGCGTTCGCGCTTATGCCAAGGCGAAGAACATCGTCATAGTAGGCGGTGGTGCCGTTGGAATAGGTACGGTGGTCTTTTCGTGAACATGATCGTGGCGTCTCAATGGTTTGATGCCTAGAGCTCTGCGGCGAGATCCTTGATGTCTCTCCTGTGAGTACCTTCGCGCACCGAACCCTTTAAATGATCCTAAAGCACGTTACATAGGAGAGTAAGAAAGTGACTCTCGTTCACGAGCGACAAGGCTCTTCTAAACGATGCATACCCCGAGAAGTTCCGTACCAGCATCGAGAGTGTCGCGTAGGCGGTAGCCGTGGGGTCAATCTCCTAGAAGACGGACTACGTGGATTACTTCCATCTGAACATGGCACATGTTTGTTAGACGTGACAACGCGCAAACGGGAAGGTCATCAAGAACGTAGACCTCGTCGTGCGTATGCCAACATTTCCAGAAATACACGCTAAACCCACACCGCCATTGCAGCTCCCAATGTCGGACTCATGCCAAACACCGCCTTTATCAACTCGCTCGGTGCAGGGTTCCTCACTGAGAATTAGGCCTGCATCGTGAAGAATCAAGCCGACGTTTTGGCGCTCCTCAATCACTCTTGGCAGTCCTTTTGCGGATTGGGCGACATTGTGGGACTGTCGGAAAGTGAGGCGAGAAGGTCCAGTCGGGCAAAGTCCGCGCTCTTCATGATCGGCTGTGGTCATTCCGTCCTACCGATCGTCTAGCTTTTCTCGAAGGAACATACCCGCAGTACCTATAGACATCTACAATGATGCAGTGACGAGATGATCCATTATCCTCCGTTTGGTCAATGTGCGTCCTAGGTATATCGCCTATTTTATAGGTAAGCCATTTATTGATACCGGGGTCCGCGCGCTCTTAAGGTGCTGGGTACGGGCAGCTATGTGCTACTTTGGGAAGTCTCATAGTGGGGCGGGCCATGGATTGAGGGAAGAGACCAGTGGAAGGAGAAAAACTATGGGAGGTCGGGGGGCCAGGTAGAGTACTAGGGTAAGACGTTGCGTTATTGAGCCCTATGGCGAGGGGTTCACTGCATTATTCTTGATACTCCCCAACCTCTGCCCCCTTTGTTTATGTTCATCCGTACACCTTCTTGAGTCAGTTTTTCCATAGATTCGAATGTCTATTATACCCGTCTTTGGTCTTTTGTCTTGCATGTCCCATCGGTACACAACGTTTCTTTACAACATGCTCAAACGTGAATCGTGGGATTTTGCATCCCTGCGTGCGCTCATTGTTGATATCAAGAAATCATCGTGAACGTCCTTCGTGACATGATATCCCTACAAAAAATACTCAAATTGGAATGATTGATTACTCAGAAGGAACACAGGACTGTCATTGCCAGATATTCTTTCAACAAATGTCTATAGCTCCAACGGCCCGCGCGCTATGACAATCAACGTTCTACCTTTGCAGTCCGAGTGCATTGACCGAGCGCGGGGCTAATGAAGAGATGTCTCCAGTATTCACTAATTAGACTACGCCAATCGTATAATCATAGCGCCATTTCACTATTCTGAGGATCTCGTACAGGTCCGTGTTATTGTCAGCGCAGCGCCAGCCCGCTGGACGCGATTCTCATGTTTGGGTAAATCCCGTGCACTACTTGATGTCCGTGTCGGGTCTGTGGGGCCACCGTGAGGATTTGGCATTGGACATTTCTAAGCACCAACTATATCGCTTTTCGTGGACCGTACGAATGGTCTCAGCGACGTGAGGCACTACGTCGGGCTAAAACCACTCGGTGGCGAGTATGTGAGACGACATTGTCAATCGCTGGTTGCTGTGTGTAAATTAACGCCCCTACCTGTAGTGTCATTGGCTCATCAACCAATCCAACATCGGCCCGACACGAACTGTCTAGTGTGTCTGAGCTTTTACGTGAAACCAAATTTGCCTCTGACCAGATCCTAATATCATGAACGTTTAAGCAGTGAAGTGGTTTAAAATATACGGTCGTGTAGTACTCGAGGTGAGACCACCATACACACCTCCATATCTCGTTCGCCATGTCCGCTACAACCAATCTGGTGGCAACAATAATAACATCGTGTCTCGTCGGCGGCGGATACGCAACATCCACGTCGTCGAAGCCGCTCGCGAAGACCCTCGACCGCTGCTCGCGCTACAACCACTGCATCATCCTCACCCGACGCGTCCGTACTATGTGCACCTCCCTTCGCGATGCTCCGCATTTCAGTCACGGCAAAGAGCAGTAGAACGTCTCGAAGACACAGGCCCTGATTCCGTATGACAAGCTGCGCCTGGTCTGCTCGCTCGGGGTCATCGGCGGGAAAGTCGACGCGATCGAAGAGACTGCGCCAAGGGAAGGGCGGTGTCCTTGTGCTCGAGAGCAAGGAAGCAGCCTCGAGTATGCTGCGCTTGTGCTTGGCACAGGCGTCCGTGTGGGTGGTCGGGCCCCACCTCCGAGTTCCGGGCGTGGGCGGTGGAGGAGGCGGGGGGGACGTTGCGTGAAAGAGATATAGCCGATGATCGTGGTGCAGCTCGCGCTTCGCGGGGGAGGCCGTACGTAGCAACATAGGTAATAGTGGGATGGTGGCGCGGTTGGTATAGGTATAGATAGGTGCGGGCGCCCGTTGTATTGAGGCGCAGCATCGCTGACTGATGGAGTGTAGAAATTGTCCGGCGAGATCCTCGATGCCTTCCCGGGTGAGTGCTGTCGCGCGTGTTCCTCGGTGTAGATCAATCCCATCGGCGGGAGGACATGAATAGATGGAGTTTGAGTAGGAAGAGAGGTAGACAATCGGACACAGTGGCACATACCTGCCTTAACGATGCCTACCCGGAACAAGGTATCCGCACCACAACATCGAGTGAGCCGCGTGCTGCGCGTGCGCAATGGCGCGGTTGTGAACACTCATCGAGGCCAGTGACTACGTCGACATGTTCCCCGAAACTGGCACCACGGTGGCCGACGTGACGACCCGCGCAGAGGGAGGTTCTGTCAAGAATGTTGACCCCTGTCGTGTGCCGTGGAGACAGAGATCCTTGCGTGGCGCTAGACTGACGGCTCGTGTCCGTAGATCCCTGTGCTGGGGACGTTTGGCTCGCGCCCGAACACTGCCTTCATCAACTCACTTGGCACGGGAGTCCTCACGGAGCGGGGGTCTTCGTGAGAGTGAAGCCAACGCTCGAGCTCCCGAGCCACCCGGGGCATCTTTGCAGTCGGAGAGGACATCTCGGACTGGAAGGGAGAGCAGCAGAGCAGGCGGGCAAGGTCCCAGGGCACGCGTCTATCGTCTCGCGCTGCAAAACCTGTGTTAGCTTCCTCGCGCGGCAAGCCGCAGACGAAGGTGTACAAAGGCTCACCCGAGATGATCATTGTCCCCGTAGGCAAGGTATGTTGCATCTATTCCACATGCTCAGTGTTCTAATGGGTGTTGGTGGTTGAAAGACCGTCGGCGCCGGGGATATTTTGTCGGTTTCCTGTGGGGAATACAAGTCGGAAACTGCTCAGCAGCACTATCAAGGGAAAGTACGAGACTCCTGCTCATACCTATGCGCACGCGGCAAACTGCATTATTGCTTAGATTTGCATCTTGTCTCGCAGTTTCACACTGAACTTTGGCACTATAACAAGTGCCGTATATCTTGACCGGATTTGTACCGTATGCATCAATAGGTTAATCGTCTGCGATATACCCGTCTCTAACCTATCAAGAATGACTGGCCGTGGCGACTCACCTGGTGGTAAGTAACGTGTGACTTCAAGTCCTAACCTAATCCTCGACGCAGAATTGGTGTCATAAGTCGCGCTTGTAGCTTGAGCATCTCACACTGTTAGTTGGTAGTTGACATAAATCGTGACGTTCCCGCTTATGGGCGTTGAAAGCCGCGCCGTCAACAGGGTCATAGTGGGCGGAGCAAACAGGGGCGTTACTACCAGCAAGCGCTGGTAGCCCCAGCGGACCCGCTCGCACGCCACGAAGCTTTTGCTTTTTGTGGACACCTAACCCTACTAGAGACACCCCCGCACCCGGGCTGGGGTTTTTGAACACGTTTGAATACTTAGCACACACACATGGTCTCGAGTTGTTCGTAAAGATGGAATAAATTCCGCTCAGTATCTCTAAGTTGTCGTCGTGAACACCTACTATATAATGGTCGTGCCAGTCCACTGAAGATCCGAACAGACTATCACGGAGGTAAGTAACTCAGGCTTCGAAGACAGACTCCAATCTGTTTTCAATATCACCTCACGCAACACCGGTAGCTTTCCAGGAGAAGGTTTCCAAATGACCATCTCAGCGACTGAATGCATTCCTACTCCACCGATAATACCCGCGATCACTCGCACACAGGCGTACCTGGAAGACGAGTATATGTACAGCTGCTACCTAGACAAGCCTTATTGAGTTCCATCCTTTACCACTAGTGATATACTTGTACGTACACACACAGGTCACTGTATTGTTCCCTGATAGGAGGCTCGGAGTATTACAGCTGCGCGCAGGCCATGCACGTAGATGAATAGTCGACGCTCCCATGCTAGATTAACTTCGCACCTCTATCATGAGCTCTCCGATCTACAAGGGAGCTTCCACGCCTCAAAGACGCCGCTGTAGTCGGGGAAGCCCTGGAAAGCTGTCGTGAGAGAGTATGACACCAGAGATAGCAAGCTTCGTCGCTCGATGACCAAGGCTGGGTCCATGGCGCTGCTGAAATGGATGCAGTTACCAGCTGGAAGCGTGTGGGTACAGCATCGCGCGGGAGGGCAGGTGTTGCGATACTGGAAGACTCTTATAACGGTTTCGGAGAGAAACCACGTGTGGGTAACAAACAAGTCTTGTGGAAGTTGAATTCAGATATGAGCGTGGTATATCACGAGAAAGCGATGAGTCAAACCAATAAGACATCACGGTCGTCATGCCTGCTGACAACCGTTTCGCGCGTTAAGCATCGTGATCAGACTCTTGTATAAGACCAAGCAGATAGCGGAGGGCACGAAGTAGCGCAACGCGTCTTCCCCACTCTGTTCAGTGCCCACTACTACCACCATGTCAAAGAAATCTGACGACAAGAAGAACGTCGTCCTCGTTGGGGGCGGTTACGGCAACATCCACATTGTCAAACTTTCTCGAGAAGACACTCGACCGTAGCAAAATACAACCTCGTGCTCATCAACCCACGACCCTACTACTTGCACCAGGTCTCGGCGCTGCGCATGGTCAGCGTCGAAGACGAGCAGCTCGTCAAGGACTCGACTCATCTCGTACGACAAGCTTCCCGGCACGACATTCGTCCACGGCACCGCGGTGTCCATTGAGGAGACACAGCCAGGGAGCGGCGGTGCTGTCGTGCTGGAGAGTGGGGAGCGCATCGAGTACGCGGCGCTAGTCCTCGCCCACACGGGCTCAAAGTGGTCGGGTACGCCCGACTTTGCCAACACGAAAGACGAGGCCGTGCACGCGCACATCAAAACCTGGCGCGAGAGGATCTCGAAGGCGAGCAATGTCGTTATCGTTGGCGGCGGTTGCAGTGGGGAATTGGTATGCCCCTCTCCAGTCTGTTTACGTGTACTGTGGGCTGACGACGAGCCCAGAGCAAGCAGGCGAGATCCGCGACGCCTATCCGGTGAGTCAGATACAGGATATCCCACGAGCGGCTTCTGATGATGCAGAACAGACCAAGAAGATCACCATCATCCACGGCGGAAAGCTGTTACTGAACAGCGCGTATCCTGACAAGTTCCGCAAGAACATCGAGCGTCGCGTGCGTGAGCGCAAGATCGACGTCATTGCCTCCGACTATGTTGACTCGATCCCCGAGTACGGCACGACGATTGACCTGAAGACGCGCAATGGTAAAGACATCAAAGGCGTTGACTTGATCGTACGTACTCGTGTAATTTCCATCCCCAACTTAGTGCTGACCCCGTGTTTCAGATCCCAGCCTTCGGGTCGCGTCCCAATGCTGAATGGATTTGCTTCCCTCGGAGCGGGCGTGCTGTCCGAAGGCGGGGTCGCGTGAAGACGAAGCCAACACTTGAGCTCGTCGACCACCCAGGCGTCTACGCACTGGGCGACATCCTTGAGTGGCCCGAGCAGAAGCAGGCAGGCAAGGTTATGTTCCATGCAGGGATCATCGCTCCGAATCTTGTGAGCTTCCTCGAGGGTAAACCACAGACCAAGATCTACAAGGGCACCTTCGAGGGAATCATCATTCCCATCGGGAAGGTATGTGGTACACCCCGTTAGGTTTATCTGTCAACTAAAGATGTTCACAGCTGCATGGAGCGTTATACTTCGATATGCTCTGGGGCATAACGCTGGGAGCTAGGGTCACCAGCTGGTTTTCAAGGGCAAAGACCCATGTTTCATCCCAATGGCGAAGGAGAAGCTTCACTACAAGTGAAGGCCTGGATCAGGCGGAGGTGCTTTGTGCATTATCATGTATACCAGTCTGGAGGATATCCTTAGTATGAATGTTTGACTTTTATGATCTATTAAACTCACCGCTACTATGTCTGCGTTGGGGCCGATCCGCTAACATACGTCGTCAAAAGGGCGTCACTGCGGGAAAGTGGTCGGAAAAGCGATTGATTGTGCTCAGATGTTACAGGTGGTCATTGCTACAGTTGGGTCGTGAAACATAGGATTGCATCCTTGCCAGATTGTGAACGTGTATATGTGAGATCAGAAAGTACTGCCTTCCGGAGGCTGAGGAAGCTTGCGATTGTTAAAGGATGCCATTTCTCTGTGTATCCCACATCGTAATAGTAGTCATGATCCGAGTTGATTTAGCACGCACCTGCGAATCTCTACTAGGATAGTCTCAATGCTGCTATTCCTGCTCCAATGGCGCGAGAACCGGTAGCTTTGATGTATCGACCTTGCCGTCAACTTGGCTAACAAAATGGCAGGTTCACCCTCGAGACAAACTGTATGAAAGGGGGCTGGTCGGGGTAATTTCTCTCCGCACACAATCTTGAGGCTGTAAATGCGATTCTCGTGGACTGTCTGCACGTGTTTGTGAGTGGACCCATAGGATGAAGGCGATCGCGAAGAATTTTGGGGGCAAAAAGGTACTCACATGCCCTGGGCCGATGATTGTGCCATTCCAGTGGCTCATCATGATATCGTCGCCGTCCTCGAGACCGTAAGAACATGAGCCATCACCAATACCCTTCTCGCCCTTCTCAAGCTCTTCAAGAAGTCTGAAGTTACGCGGTACTAGGTAGAGATGTCACAGAGTTAGCTCAAGAAGAGATAAACACGCTAACCTTTCGCCATGGGTAGGAGAGTGAAGGCGACGAGTGTAAGAGACAACGCTTGTAATGCAAGGCTTGTCGCGTGCCGTTACATGTCACGGCTCGTGCTTAAGCAGACGATATTGGGACACAAACTAGGAGCGCTTGGTGGAATACTGTCACAAAACGCGGCAATTGTGCGTGACAACACCCTGTTTAGGGTATTTTTCTCCCGTAAATTGCGTCATGTGTGACTCGTCACGTCTCATTACCGCATAGCCTCGCCATCTCGAAGTCCCGCAGCGCACCTCCGTCATCTCCTTACCATTATTCACTATGTTCAAGTCGGACAGACAAAACCCTTACGATGAGATAGTCGGTAAGTATTGTCGTCCTTCTATACGCGTATCTCTGATGTCCAGGACCCCTCGACAGTCAAGACGACTGATGAGAACCTTACGAGCGAGAATTGGGAGATGATACTCAATTTGTGCGACAAAGTCATGGAGGAAAGAGAGCAAGGGTATGTTTAGAGTGTGCGTTTTGAACTCCTCTAAGCTAACCTGCTATAGAGCTCGGAACGTCGTTGCTGCCATCTTGAGAAGACTAACACATAGGACATCAAACGTCCAGCTATATACCCTTACATTGGCCGAATCACCTCACTAAGAACTGCGGAATCGACCTGCACAGAGAGATCGCCTCTAGAGCTTTCACACAAGGACTGGAGAAGCTTATTACCGATCGTGTATGCTTGCACAGTGCTCAGGATGACAAGCCCGTGTCCTAATCTTATATACACAGAATACTCATGAGAAAGTGCGCCGCAGGGCCTTGTCGCTTATCGCAGAATGGACCACAGACTTTGAAAAGGACCCGTCACTGGGGATCATGGAGGAATGTTACGATAATCTGAAGTCGAAAGGCAAGCTTCAGGCGTCTGGAAAACTACCACCTCTGCTGACGATTACCGGCGCGCAGGATACAAATTCGAGACACCCAATGAACCCCTCCTCCTGAAGTAGACGATGACATCCGTCGCCGAGAAGAAGAAGAGCTGCAGCGCGTACTGGAGATGTCGATGCGTGACAAGGGGGGAAGGGGCCAGTGGAGCGAGTACTCGCTAGCGTCGTCCAATGGGGCCGGTGGTTCGGCCGCTGCCGCTGCCGGCTCAAGCTCACGACCCGCAGCAACCTCGTCGTCTGCGGCCGCAAGCTCGCCCACGGGGTCCCGACCGACATACGGGGGCTATGTTCCTTCAGCCAGTCCTGCTGTGTCTACAAGTGACGCTCCCGTATCCACACCAACACGCTCCTACAGCACGAACACAAACGTCGCGGCGAGTCCTGCACCATCCATTAAGTCTCAGGACAGCGCATCGATTGTCACACGCGTTCGTGCATTGCACACGTTTGAACCACAGAGGCAGGTGAACTCGCATTTGAGAAGGGGGAAATCATCAAGGTTGTGGACCGGGGTTACAAGGACTGGTGGAGAGGTCAGCTGAAGGGACGCACGGGCATATTCCTGTTAATTACGTGGTACGTCCGCATGGGCAACGTTTTCGCACTTTCACAAAATCTAAAAATCATGTAGGAACCTCTGCCCGAACCCACCGCAGCTGATATCGCTCGTGAAGCCGAAAGGAGGGATGCGGTGTTTAATCAGGCAGCGACATGTGGATCGGCTGTTGAAACTACTGCGCCAGATGGATCCTGTCAAGGATAATTTGGCGGATAACGAAGAGATACAGGTAGAACAGCTGTCACGCAGTCGTTGGGAACGTTCTCACGGTAACCTCTCAAGGAAATGTATCGCTCGTGTATGAGCCTGCGACCGAAGATTGTTAAACTATAGATAAATATAGTCAGAAACGAGGTACGTAAGCATGCGCCTCCTCTTTTCCGATGCTAATACTTTCAATAGCTGATCTCGTCACCATGAAACGAAACCTTCATCAAGGCGCGAACCATCTTTTGACCGTATGATGGAAGAGAGCTTAGCGCGGCACACGATCTGCGCAGGTCAGTAGTAATGTCACTTCGTGCAGTTCACATCTTTCATTACAGCTTGTAGGTGGCTATGATCAAGGCTACGGGCAACCACCATACCCAAGACCTGACTCGCGGGTTAACGCATTCGGATGGAATCCTGCAGTTTACGAACAGCCTGCCTACGGGGCCTATCCTGCCCCAGCAGGCCCCTACCCTGGCCCGGAGCATGGCTATCCGGGAGGTCCCCCACCTGCGGCCCCCTATGTAGATCCGCGTACCAGCAGCCTGTGCAACCTGGACCCTATCCTCCTCAGCCGTACGGTGCTCCGTGCTCCACAAGCAGGGTATGTCCCACCTGCTCCTCAACCTCAGGGTTATACCGGTGGTCCGACTCCCCAGCAGCCACCGCCACATGTCGAAACAGTTCAGCAGCAGCAGCAGCAGCAACCTCAAATCGGAGCCATCCCCGCCCAAAGCGCAACCTATTCCTCAAGCGCAACAGCCTGCTCAGATTCCTGCTCAAACCCAGCCGCAGGTACAGCAGCCTCAACAAGCCCTTCCGCAGGCGCTACCTCAACAACAAACCTCGCCTCAGCCGCAGACGCAACCGCAGGTGGCTGCTGCGCAACCTCAACCTCAGGCTCAACCTCAGCCCAGTTATAGAAACCCAGCAACAACAGCCCGCGTCCCAGTTACCTTCGGGGCCACCATTTGTGTACGACCCCAACTCGCCACATATCCGGACCCGAACGTGCAGGCATGGGCTCAATATTATGCGCAGGGAGGGACAGATCCGACGGGTTTGTTTTTTTTCCGTCTACTTCATCTCCGCATTTCCAGGCGTCAAAGAGGGTCCCCCACCAACTCCAGACGTCTCGACTGCTCAGGACCTCCCATCGGTGGCGGCACCGCTCCCTCTCAACGTTCAACACACTGCCCAGCCTACAGGAGCCGCACCCAGGCTCGCCAGGCTCTCAACATGCTCAGGCGCCTCAGTCATTCTACCAGGCACACCCGGCCCGAGCCTAACGCCTCCAACGCGAGCCTCTCGTCCGCACCTGCCCAAGCGGTGCCCTACGGCGCGTCACCGTATGCCGCAGCGACCAGCCCTGGCGCCGAACCGCCCGCTTGGCAGGCGCAGTACGGCGGATTGCCAGGTCAGTTTGCCGGCATGAGTGTGAGCGGAGACGGTCAGGCTGGACATGCGGGTGTCGGTGCTTCTGCTTGAGCGGTGGTCCTGCCAGAGAACTCCCGTGTTGTGTGAGTGCGATGGGAGGATAGGGGATCGAAGGTTCTTTGAGACGTTGGACGTTTTGGATCGCGGATTATGCTACTGCGTCTGATATGCTGTATGGTTGTTAGAATCTATTGAGTAGAAGAGAATAGTTTGTCTTGGCTTCCCAGACACAAGTTGGTTGGATACGCGCGGTCTGAAATAATGGCATGTACGCTCGCAGGGAGTTGGGAAGTACTTGTCACCCCTACTCTATAGTATGTTGCAAAGTGCTTTGGCTCAGAGAAATACGCCGTTCTGAGTTTTGGCTCGTGTCTGTGTGGTTCGTCTGTTGCTACAATACCTGGCTACGCCACATCCTTGATTAGCCCGCGGAGTATCATAGGTCAGACCGAGTAATCGGGGTCTTGAGCCACACTCTAAAATTGAGGGAAAATGAGAGAAAATTGAGTGGACGATGTGCTCTCCCTATGCGTCCATCGTCCAAATAAGCAAAACGAGCAGTCAGAGAAATTGAGTCGCAGATCCTTCTCGGTCCTGAACACCCCCTGTAGACGCCCCGTCGACCTGACATGTTTGCTTTCGGACGAAACCTACCGCTTTTAGCCTTTCATTTGTGAGTCACTTCATCCATCTCGAGACCCTTGTGAACTCTTTCGAGCCACGAAACCATGAGGTAAGCGGTTTCATTTGTCTCCTCTCCTGCCGACAATAACGGAATTTCCCGGCGAGTGTGTTGTGACCCCAGGCGGCTACGTCGACTGCCAGACAGCGAAGGGAGACTACGTCGACTACTTCTCAGGCAAGGGACCCTTGCCAGCACCAACCTCCGTCGTATCGGCCACTTGTTGAGACACTTACCGGTACCATCAGGAAAACAACGCCACACCTCTGGGGCGTCGTCTCCCGACTTGGCAAAGCTCTGTGAGCCGCGGTAAGCTCTTTGACTTCGATTTCCTCGCTGTTGATATCTTACCCATGTATTTTGAGCAGCCGGAACATTTAGTAGTTCGACCACAGAGACACCGACTCAGACTAAGGACACTGCTCCCCAACAGTCGGGTGTCGCATCGGGTCCGAACGGTACACCACGTCACGACAAGGTCTCCACGCAAGCCTTGAACCTAGAAACAAAGTATATCGACGTGCACCGACAGGCAGTCAGCAGAGAGATGTCTTCTACATGGGCCCTGGTCACGATATTGACCAGTGGGATCGTGTTTGTCACCAGAGCAAAGATGATATACCGTCGAGCATCTTGAACAACGCTGGCGACTTCTCCGACGTCCCTTTCGAGAAAGCAGAGTTCTGTTACTATGCGCCGCTAGTACGTGCAATTTCACGAAGATCTTCAGGTGTACATATCGCTGAAACCTGCTCCAATGAAGTGCACCACAATCAACAGACTTCTCGACTCTTGCAACAGCAAGCGCAAGTACACAATGCGCGTCACGAGATACAATCCAGAACCCGGAAGCTATGCAGAAATGAAGCCAGATCTCTGTATGTATGAGAACGCAGGCGCTCCATGTGATGCCTTCACCTTGCCTTCAGTGGACCACCAGAAGAAGACCGAGGCCGAGGACACCCGGGACGACAGCTCCCATCGCGTCACAAACCGACTCGACGAACACAGGGTCCGATTCACGTTGACGACCAGGCTACGCCGTCGGCGCTCGTGGCTCCGGGAGACGACGGTGGAGGCGCTGGGTTCGTGTCCGCGAGAAAATCCTAGAAGCTATACAACCGTACCAGGCTCGTACACGCTTGGGGCCTGGGCTACAATACTTGTCGAAGTCAAGGGCCGACAAGTCCGCAGCTCCGTATCAAGTGAAAGACGGAAAAATCGTACTCCCCACCACCGGCGAGCCACAGCAAGACCCGTGTGCGCAGATTATCAAGTATGCATCCGAGGCTCTCCTACGCCAACACCGCGAAATTCTTGCTTCACTGCTGTTCTCGTCAAGCGCACGGCGTATCTTATGCCGCTGGGACCGTGCAGGCGTCATTGTCTCAGCGCCTTTTGACTTCGCCCGCCGAGCCGGAGAAGCTGCTCAGGTTCTTCTACCGTATTGCTACTGCCGATCCCACTCTGCAGGGGTCGATCACCCACCGTGACGAAGAATTCCCACCGTGACACTGGCTTCCAAGGAGGAGGTTGCAAAAATTCAAGGAATTACCGTGACTCTCTTCCCCAAGACCCCCCCTTACCTTCGCAGCTACGTAGATGAGGCTCTTGCCCACGAAACCCTTTATCCCATTCAATAAGGTAAGCCTGTGTGAATTTCGTAACGAGCTCGCTGATAAATATCTCTCTTTGGCAGGTGACGTGTCCCATGGCCCAAAACCCACCACGCCGTAATCCTTCCGGACCGGTGGAAACCCACGACGCGGTTGCGGCAGCTGGGCAAACCGGGCTCCGCAAAAAACACATCTGTACACCGCGACTCCGAGCCAACAGGCCGTATCTTGTCGGTAAACATCATCATGGTACTCGATCTCCCACTGGTGTCGCGGGGGCAAAGGGTTCGTGGCGTACGACATGAGCCGCAAGCGTTAGCGTGTTCCTGAAAGACTATTGGTGCGCCGTTCACAGCGCGGTGCATCCGGAGACGGAGGTATATCAGAAGCTTGCGGAAGCCGATGTCCGTTGCTGTGGCTACACTGCTAGCTGGGGGCGACCTCATGGACCCTTGTGGCATTCAAGAAACCCTGACCAGGAGCCACCTCGACAAGGCCAGTAGACCTGCAAGACAGACGGCATCATCGCCTAGTCGTGAAGGAAGTCGGACGGCCTTTAAAGAACCTATCTGAATTCTGAGGAGTTAGTTCGCGCGTTATACCACGCACTTGTGGGTAAGTGACATCGAGGTTCTGTAGTGCGCCGCATAAACAATGTCAGTTAACATCACATTGATAGCGCATTGCGACGCACCCAGTACCAGAAGGCTCGAGTTCTTGCATCGGGACGTCAGCATGACTAACATACTCATCGACCTCGAAACAAGTGTGGCGTTCCTTAACGACTGGGACCTATGCAAGTATCAAGACGAGCTGAGCATGGAGGCGAGCCAGCGCTCTCGATCGGGTGAGCATCTCAAACGTTATTGGTAGTGCAATCATTGACATCAGCTTAGGGAACTTGGCCGTATATGTCCGCGACATTAGTCCAATATCCCCGCAAGCCTAAAAGCACGAGCTTCGCCGATGACATCGAGTCTTTCCTCCACGTCTTTAGTATCACCATCTTGCGATTCGAGCGCCACTCTTTAACGAGGTCCAAAACAAACCTTTAACCAGGACTTGAGCCGGCACATGGACGCGAGATACTACAGCGTACAGGAAAAACGTCAGATGGGTATCACATAGGATCCGGGCAGAAGATGGCCATGATGAAGGCCGGGGATCCCGGCTTACGTACTCCCGCACCCGAAATCGGTGCTCTCCGTTTTGCTTCATCGTCTATTCCAACTCGGCGCGGAACATTACTCCACATTAGACTTCGAAGAGTTGGAGAAGAAATGGGGCTCGGCTGACAACGTGACGGAAGCTGCGCCCCCTGCCGCCACTAGCGACCGCTGGGACCCTTTTGCATTGGGTATGCCCCCTCCTCCCGCTGTCGACGACATCGACACACCAATCATGGATAGCACAACAACATCACCCACCGCAGTCCACGCCATCACAACTACAGATATCAACTCTACCCCACCTCGAAAGCAGAGGGCACGCAGCTTCAACACCCACGGACATTTCATGAATATTGTCTGGAAAGTCTTTCAGGAGTGGGAGGGCTCTGACGTGCCAAGAAATAAGATAGAGGACCAGTCCCTGAAGCTCGCAGCATTCAGGTTTGAGTTTGAGAAGAGCAGCCGTGGAAGTAAACGATCGTCTCAGGCTGAGAGATTGGAAAGTAGCACAGGATCAGCGTTGAAGAAGCAGAGGGTTTCACAGAGTATCACGAGCTCTCTTGCACCAGTCGATGAGACCATGGGCTCCTGGTCGTCCTCCACTTGACCTTGTCTTTACATTAACGACCAGAGCTTATCACCATTGCTTATCACCGTTGCTTACCAGTAGTCTCTCTCGATGTATTCCATGAGGCCTAGTTTAAAATGGTTCAGTACATACGATAAGTAGAGACATAAGCCAATTTACAGAATATAGTGCCAAAGACAATGTGCTACGACGAGCGAAAGCGAGCTCTCGACGAGCAGCGAGGGTGCGCAAAGTTACTTGCCGCACGTGCTTAAGCTAACTCAAAGCTAACTTGAGAATAAGCGCGTACTTGAGCGTACTTGCCCCGGCCTCGTAGCAAACAACAAGGTAAGCAAGGGCTTCGACTGCAGTTGGTGCCATATCTTTGCGAGAAAGCTTGAGCATCGTCTGAGTATGAGCTCTGGTATTTTTTTCCGCTTTTTTGAAGGATGTCTCAATGCCGTTGCTCATATTTGCCCCGAAGTGTGAAAACGTTTCGTACATAAAGACATCCGCTTTTGTGTCAGAAAGATGGTTTTCATGTACCACCCCCCGTTTCTCTACGGTACTCCTTTGTCCCAATCTACGCCTCGAAAGGCTTTTTCCCGGCACTGTGCCTTTGGCATCACTTCGGGTTGATCCGAAGTTAATTCAAGTTAGCGGAGTTTGCCAAACGTACTTCGACATACTTCGACGTACTTGGGCGTACTTGTGAGCTTAAGCATGCGTAAAGTAGCTTCAAGTACACCCAAGTACATTCCAAGTACGCTCAAGTAGACCTAAAGTCCTCGAAAACTTTGCGTACATGACCAACCTCTTCCCCCAGAATTTGACAGCGCACGTTCGAAACTGCCAACTACCAGACATGAATAACACACATTAGATGATGCCTGAGTCACCAGAAGGTCAGTCCTTGGCGGGCTATGGTGTAGAGAGCGAATAGGCATGCATCTTTCACTCAATCGCTGCAAGCTGACCGTACGCACCTAGATGCACTCTGTGCCAATATCCTCCCAGGTCATCAAGCCTCAGCGCGAGGCCATGCACATTTGCAGCCATGCCTGAGCGACTTGATTGTCCCAGCGCTCCGGACGTCGTCACTCGGCTGGTGGGTCGCTTGCAGCCATTACTTCGGATATCAAGCTTGACCAGTTGATCTAGTTGTAGATGAGACAGCCTGGTATGAGACGGTGCCAATCTAAACAAAGCACCCGCAAACAAGACTACGCGACTGTGGACACGAACCCGGCCATCAACAGGACAACTCAATTCTGAACGAGACTGTGTAAAAGTGTACCACACGACGGGGTCGTGGATGAGATGCCACAAGGAAAGACGAGACAATGCGAGAAAGGCTCAGATGGCGCAGGCAAGACGTCACGCTGTGGGCATCAAACTAATAGACGGCGCGGCCGTGAACAAGACCGCACGACCGTGTATGAAGGCAACGAGGACCGCGCGGACACTGGAGCAATAGCATGAGCGTCCGACTCCGAGGCCGCCGCGGTCCTGGTCAAGACGGTGCACGCAAGGACGAGACAAGACAAGAAGACGAGAGAACGACCAGACCGGCGGCCGCTCCAAACAACTGCCCAACCACAATAGTTGCGGACGAGACGGCGTGGGCAAGACGAGAGCGACAGCATAGTCATCACCAATGAGACGGCACCCGAGACTGGTCAAGGCGGCAGGTGCTGTGGACAAAGTAGTTCGATTGTCAACAGAACACGGCTGAGTTGTAGACAAAACGGCACACGAAGGTGAACACACCGTGACGTCGCGGCCATTGACAAGACCGCGCGGTTGCTGACAAGACAGGACACATCGTGTACAAGACAGTTTTGGTTACAAACGAGACAGGTTGACTACGAACGAGACAGTGCGATAGCGGACGAGACGGCATTAGGCCTGACGAGACGGCATTAGGACTTACGCGACGACCTGGGATTGGACAAGAACGGACGGTTGTGTGCGCATCGGCACTCACGGGACGGTGCAGTGGCGGACGAGACGGAACAGTCAACGGACAAGACAGAGAGCTCTCTCAGTGTTCTCCCACGGACAAGACAGAGAGCTCTCTCAGTGTTCTCCCACGGACAGCTGTACACCGCTCTCTCACGTATACGCCACAGAACACATGCGCAGATTCGAATTTGTGGTGCTATTCCAGAAACTACCAATGTAAAATACTCAGATATTCTACTTTGGACGTTAGAATGTGCCTGGATCCACACTATAACAGCCTGGGGTTGTAGTCAAGCGGCCAGAATAAGATTGGCAGTGTCCGGGTGTGATATTGGTCGGTCTGGTTGTGTTGGTGATGAAAGCCTGTCGCGCACATGAGAAGTGGTGCGTCAGTAGTGGGTTGCGCCCTCAGCTGACTAATGGAGGATTCCCGCCTCGCCCATTTCCCATTTTGGCTGTGCCTGTGGGTCACCAACTTCCTCACGATCGGCGCTTGAGTACCTGCTCACCTTACCCGGTACGAATTTCTTTGTAGATTAATATTGCAATCGTCATAAAATACGTGATAATACATAGAATAATCTTTCAGCATCATATACAGCTATACAAATTGATTTGGAGTGTTACAAGGCCCTCGGATATTATATAACACAGTATTTGATCAGCAATACAGTGGGACACTATACTCCTATCGTCATCATCCTCCCACCAGGAGATTTTATGTCCAAAAACTCGAAATATAGTACCTGAGAGGATACAGGAGTATTTCAGACCTTAGCGTGCCATCCCCCGAGCAGCATCTCACATCTTCCACGTCAAGCCATCGCATATGGGTCGCTCGGATCCCGAGATTGGCTTACATAATGGGTGTCGCTGTGTTGCGCGAGATGACGAGCCGACGTTGCTACCACCGATCTACAAACTTAACTCCCTACCAGTACTAAACTCTGTATAAACTCAGGAACACTTCGAGTTGACACTTGGATTACGCTCGTGGACTACCTCGCCAATTAGGTCTCGTACACCCAGAGAAGATATTAGAGGGCAGGGTATGTCGTGTCGAATTAGCATATATGCGCTCATAATGACCAAAAGTTCAGTTTGGTGAAGCCGTCTCGGCGTTATACTTTGCTTTTCCTACTCGCTCATACACCAAGTTCCTCATCTTCATTTCGGCGGCCGGGTGCACTCTTCTACTTCTTCGCGATCCCGTACTCACCGTCTTCTCGTCAATCCTTCTCGTCTGGTCCGTCACGTTCGTCGACTGTGGTGGCGCATCAAGCAACGCATCTTATCGGTCCTGCTGGGGTTCACCCGAGGCTCGTTCCGCGTGGAGAAGCGAAGAGGCACAGTCACCAGCCCATATCAAGTGGGTGGCGCCGGGAGCTACGGCCATTCTATACGAGCTGTGCTACCCGTCGTTCTGTTCTTGTGCCACAGTTATTTGGCCTCCGTCTGCTGACTGTTGTATTATTCGTCTTTGAGGCGTTCTGTCTACTCAGTCTTATACAAAGGTCCTGTGCGAAATTCCTTGTAAGTCTCATCAGTGATTACATTCCAAAGTCAACTGCCGACTGAAATCACTAAATCGAAACAGGGCTTCAGCCAACCATTCTATTTATGCTACTCTCGTCCCGCGCGTGCCTTGCAACATTATACTGCACGGCTACACTGTTCGATTCACCGACTGGGAAAACCAACGGTTTGGACATCACAGAACTCTACCCACGACGCCTCGCTCACACTATCAAGACATTCTCCCTCTCCTCTATTGTGGCGTATGGTGGCCCTGGGCGTGCCGATCTCGGCGTTCGTCTATGTTCCCTTTGGAGAGGAGGTGATGACCTTCGTTCAGCTGTACCTCTTTCAACAAGGAGACCCCGATCCACAGCACGGCCAAGGGCTGGGCTAAACGTCAGTATTCTCTACTCTCTCCTCGTCCTCTGCAAGCCCGACATCGGCTATCGCCGGAAGACGCAGCCAAGGCGGCAAACGCGAGCGCGACGCATCTGTGGGGAGATGGACGGTGCGAGTGGGCCCGTGGGGGCAAACTCAACCCCACACGTCTACAGGACCAGATGTTTGCCATCACCGTGACAAACCAAGTCATCAAAACGCTTTCCTCGAAATCGGACTCCCGCGTACATCACGCGGCGCGCGATTGAGGGGCTTCGCAGCGGGGGTGCAAAAGGCCTCTCCCTCGCCAAGCAAACCCTGCAGCAGGCGCGAAGAAGAAGCGCGTATCGTTCGAGGACCAAACCGGACGGACAGAGCACCGCGGGATAGCATCAAGGGTGCCGAGGAGCGCGATTCATGGAGCGTGTCAAGAGGTGAGGTTGCTCTCCCTGAGTACACGCTCTATCTTCGCCGACTACAGCGAAATGGTCCACGCAGTTCGGCTACGTCGCCTTGTGGTCGACGATCTGGCCATTGGCTCCGGGTAGGTTCCTTCTAGGGGTCCCTCCTCGTCTCACTCTGCTAACAGACAGACGCCGCAGTAAGATGTCGCTCATGCACCACAATTGGCTCAGAGATGTGCTTCGGATTGCGTTCAAGATCGCGGTGCACACGCGCCGGCCGATCACCGCGACACGGCACAGGACACGATCGGGCCCTGGCTCGACACCCTCGCGTTTCTCGCGTGAGCTTGCAGCGCTCAGCAACTCTGCGCTCGTGTACCTTTTCTGTCCCACGGACCACTGTAAGGCAAGTCGGGCAACGACGCTGCAGCACAACCAAAAACACCTCGCCCAGCGCCACGCTAGAGCAACCGCCCAGCTACTGATGACTGCAGCGGGGCCGTTGCGCTTGCGGGCGTCGTATGGGCTACCTCGTGGCTTGCCGTACGTGCGGCCACATGTCCTTGAGCGCCGCCTCATGTGGAAGGGCAGCCGTGAGGGGCGTTGAAGCCGAAAAACGCCTCGACACGGAGGTGGAAGCAGCAGCATCTGCAAAGAGGTATTTGGTCACGTGGCGGACCGGAGGCTGGCGGGGGAGAAGAAACACGTGTTTTGTCCCCAGAACAGGGAGAGTGAGACTATAGTGCTTCGACCACAACGGGGGAGGGGACCCGGTGAGGACGGCAAAGGGCGGTAAAAAATTTCAGAGACCCTTGACAAGGGCCCTATCGGAAGGCTGAGTTAAGGGTGGTCAAGGGCACATGATTGAAGATCGATGGTTGTTTAAATCAACTCGAGTAGGACGTACAGCAGCGTATTTTCGCGATGGGCTATGATTGGCGTCTCTCGTCTCATCCCTTTAACCACCCATTAGGCCGCGGCCAGTCTAGATTGTGTTTCCATGTCATGCTCGGTGACACAAGATCTATTCCGAGACCATGCGTTCCCCTTAGAGCTCAATGTGCCACATGGCAATCTGTACGAGGGAGCCACGGCTTTCGTAGGTTCGATGCTTGGCAGTGGTCGTAGCAAAGTGTTCCCGCACTCAATGTTAGCGTGGCCCTCGGGCCGAGTGTCGGCGCAGAGTTTTTATGGCTGTCACTTGGGGGTATACGGGACCTTGGAATTGGGACCGGTGTTCAGGGGGTTACGAGATTGCGATCACCGTGGGTTGGGCGTGTGGATCTGCCCCCGATGGCAAAATAAATGGCATAGGAGTATGGCGTTAGTCCCCAAAATGACGATATCAAGCCCGGAGTGACCCTGATTAGGGGACCGCACATTACATAGACCGGTATCGGAGGCTGATGGTCGCGCCACGTAAACCGTTACCACAGTTGGCTGTGAGAATGGCTGAAAGTTTCTTTATGTGCGCGGTATCTCCGTTCCGACCAAATGATATGGGGATTGTCCTTTTCTACGTCCTCACTGGTATAGCACATTACTGCGTGTGGCACTGCCGACTGTTAACTGACGGTTATTGCCGGAGTGAGACCAGTCGGAGTAAGCGGCCACAGGTAACGGTGTGGCTTGACCGCGCCGACGGAGAGACGGACCTCGCGAACAGGACTTTGTTTTTCATGCTTCGGATGGCTTCCACAAAGAGACCGGGGTCTCTATATGTTTCGAAATCGCATGCACGGAAGTCCTAAGTGCCAAGTATTCGATGAGTATGGGACGGAACTCGATCTATTCGGGGGGGGGCCAGTATGTGTTCTCCCCTTCTTTCGCTCGGCATGTGTACAAGAGCGAGGTCAGAGCACGAGAGATCAGTCGGTGAACGCTTTCTCAGCATCTACTTGAGCGCGACTGAAGGCACCCAACGTGTGCGGAGCAGCTGCGGCGGTACGGCGGAGATATGAGGAACCTTGCGAGACGTGATGAGACAACCTGTGGTCGGGCAGCTGGCCTTCAGCGTGTCATTTAATATACGCCGATCTAACTATAGCACGTCGTGAACAATTAGAATAGTTGAAGTCACTTCCCGCGGTTGGCTGGTTGGATGAGCAATGTGCCAATCCACCTAGCAGTCGGTTGAAATAAATAGATTGTCGTTAGGTGGGCCTCATGCATTTCTTCCCAAGGACGAATCAGTGTCTGCTACATCTGACCGGGTGCGTTGGGGGCTAGTGGCAATGACATATATGAACTCCGTCCGCACGGGGCGTTGGCAAAGAATGGTCATGCCTACTACCAGACGCACATGCCGTTGGTCAGGGGGTAAAGACGGAATTCAGGGGTCAGATCTCACTTGTGCTTCTGTGCCGTTCGATGGGGCAATTTCGAAAGACTCTCACCCTGCATACGTTCCCACGAGTAGCGTACAAGGGCAGGGATTGTGCTGGCGGTTGTGGTGAATAATCCGCGTTATGCCCGATGAAAGATTGGGGCCGTCGATTTTTGAACTACCTGGATTCGAAGGACGTCATATGGCTTCATTGTCCGATCTCTCGTTCAAAGCTCGCGACTAGGCAGATCTAAGGGCGTTAGGCTCAAACGGCTCGGGCTGAAAAGGCGTATGAAAGCACGGGCATTCCTAACCATAATAACCTGAGGAGCCACGTCTCTCTCGGATCTCTCGCTCTCAGCACCATGCTTTTATCAACTCAGACCTGCTTTTCGGACTATTGGGGCTGAAATGCTGATTCAGCGAGACGGAATACGGGCAGTGGGCTGCATGACCTGGCTCAGCGGCCGCTCCAACTTCACCCCGGTTCAGACTTCTGACAGCGGACAACGGCAACGGTCTTATCGATGTACAATGAACATCCGATTCATATGCTTCAGAAACGTGTCAGGATAAGTGACGAGGAACGCAGCGTGCAAAGATCATGATAACACTGAGTTTTTGAGCCCATGATGGGGTGGTGCACAACCATATTCACACACGTGGCAGCGTGCAGGGGGAGATTCTCGTTTTATGGCTGGCCCAATACTGGAGGAGGACTGCAGTGAGATCAAACTAGCCGTAATAGAATCTTTAACTCCGTGAAACTAGTGGGGTGAAGGACTCACTATTAAAGGCCGTTGAAGATCATTTTGAGTTCACCGCCGGTAAAACCTGGGTGATTTTGGCTCTCTGACGGTTTCGTGATGATTTTTGAAGAAATTTGAGTATTATGCCGTTTAACTGGCAGGCCTAGCTCTGCTCAATAATATCCTCGCGTCGATGCAATGTTGCGGTGGGGAATGGCTCTTTACGCCACACTTTTGATGCACGGACGGGGTGTCAGGAGACAGAACTATCAGCACGTGATGCTCAGAGAAATCCGATCGCGTGAGCCGCTCTCTACGTCTCAGTTCCTCCATAGACCTACAGGCCACGTAGTACAGATACTCATGTCTGTACAAGACTTGGAGCCTCGTCGATGTCCAGATAAAAAGGGGATTTTTGCTTCTGGCCACGGCAAATATGAGCGCAATCAAACGGACCCCGAACACCCATGACCGCGTCACCGTAGACGCGCCAGCCAGCCCAGGTTGCTCTCAAACTCAATCTACTGTTTTTGGACTTTTCGTTTGTAAGTCGCGCGTCACCCAATCTAACGCATCTGAGAAGTTGTCAGGCATTGATTCCTCACATCTTTGACAGCGTGACAACTTCAGCGTGGCCCTCTCCCGGTCCTAATCCCGAGGTCAAACCCCCGCCGATCCACAGGTGTAGAGGACTTGGGCAATTCGCATCGCAGATCTCACCTGCCCGTTCACATATAAATTGAGGCAATCCTGTTCGTGTAAGTGCTCATCTTCAGCTTGCCACCAGTTTCTACCATGTCTGAAGACTCGCCCCAGATTCCACAACACAACACCCCTCCAGTGCGCTATCAGGTTCTCGCGGGCGGTATAGAATCTCAGAGCGTGTCTCGTGACTCTCCTCGGATCGAGTCAACGATTGACGTTCAAAAGCTACATATTTCAACTGGGAACGAATCTGGTACATGTTTCCTTTCAATACTATCACTCTAAATCGCTTAAATACTTACTATTATTACGACAGAAAGACCCAGTTCTGAGACATCTCCTGTCGGAGAACATCCGCAAACTGTCTCGTCACCCTCAGTACGGGGTCCTTTGGGAATTTCTGATTGCTAGCCCTATCTGAATAATTCACTTGACGCAACCTCAAACTAGCATCCCGTCTCTGCTCCCAGAGTCTGCGCCTCAGAATCAGGCCTACTCTACTCCCCGCGAACCGCACGTGCACACCACGACCAACGCCCTGAAGGTCTCGACGCAAGGAGGCCAGGCTTGAGCCCAAGTGATACAGTCATAGCCCACGCTGTTGATCTCAATACGAAATGCCAGTCATGGGTACCTCTGTGGGTGGAGTCATCGAGGACAACGACAGCCAAGTGGGACCTTATCTGTCTCACGGCAGTGATCTATTCCTGTGCCTCTGGGGGCCTTGCGCCGATGCTGGTGACTTGCGTCCGACATTCGTGGTACGATGGGAATGGACGAGTGGGACTACTACGCCCCTCTAGTACGTGTCTACTGGTCTCATGGTGATGACATGGCGCATTGATGGTTTTTTTGAATGGATAGTGCAAAACTGCTAACCAGCTCTTTAGCGACTGTGGCGCTAAATACGCTATGCGAATCACGGTGTTTCAACCAAGAAACCGAACATCCGGGATGACGGAGAGATGAAGCCCGATCTGTTGCTTGTATCCGACGATAAGGTCCCGGCATCCACCGCCTATCACTTTGACACCGTGCAGACTCGGACCGTCGAAAACCAAAAGGGCAAAAAAACATCCAAGGTTTCCATGGACGCCATTCGACCGCATCAGGCTAGGACTGCTTGGGCTTGGATGACGATGCTATTGAAGTCTCAGAACAAGCATTCCCCACCGCTGCTCCTACACCAAAGTCACGCAGGGCGGAAGCTCATACTCGGCGATACAAAGGATGCCAGAGGCACCCGCGCACAGATCGCCAAGTACAGCGGCCGAAGCTCTTCTACGTCAGCATCGTAAATTCTTCTTCACTGTGCTGTCTTAGTCAAATTCACGTACAGCGTACACTCATGCGCTGGGATCGCGCAGGTGTCATCGTTACGACACCTTTCGACTATAGTAAGGAACCCACAAAGCTGCTCAGGTTTCTCTACCTGCATTGCTGTGGCGGAACCTTCGTTACAGGGATACGATCCCGCCGCCTGCCTTGCCTCAAGCCAAGAAGTGGACTCATTTGAGTCTTATCTACACAAGCCTCCCCGTCAATCAACCTTACCTTCACGGCTATGTACAGAGGGCCCTCGCAGACAAAGTGTTTTATCCTATACATAAGGCGCGTCTTTGTTTAGTTCCAGGGAATTGTTATTGACCATTAGTACCAACGACAGTGTGGGTGACATGTCCGAACCCCTCACCCCGGACCCGTCTGAATCGACGTTGAACGACCCACCGACACGTACTCCTTGTACGGCCAACGTGTTGTCCGTCCCAATCTCCCAACGTTGGTACCGCACCTCTGACTCTGCACATCCCGGCAGGTCTACCTCAGACTATCCTTATCGGCAGGCACACCACGGCACTCGATCACCTAGCGGGCGCCGACGAGGCAAAGGGTTTGTGGGCGTATGACGTGGAACGCAAAGCGAGGCGTGTTCTTGAAGGACTACTGGTATGCCTGCCATGACACGGTACACCCCGGAGACGGAAGTGTACCAGAAGCTCTCATGGAGCACAAGGTCCAAAACGTAGACCACACTACTAGCAGGGGTGTGATGTCACGGACTCCTCTGTTGACTCAAGAGGACTCTTTCTCAGGAGTATACTACGAGGGGCCGGATGGGCAGAAAACCAGCGAAGAGACGTCACCACCGACTGGTCGGTACAGAATGTTGGACGGGCCGCTAGAGAGCTATAGTAGTGGGGGGGAAACTGATAAAGTTTTTACACGAAGCACTGCTTGGTACGTTGACCAATGGTTGCATTGATCAATCGAATCGATCATGTCTAACGATATGATGTATATAGGACACCGGGAGAGTATGCGTACGAACAAGGCCGGGATTCTCCACAGGGTATGTCAGTATGTCTAACATACTCATCGATCTTGAAACGGGAAAGGCTTTTCTCAACGACTGGGATCTGTGACAAGTACAACGGACGAGCTCAACTTGGGGGCTAGTCACATGCTCGACTCGGTGAGTGAGTGTTTGTGTACACAGGACATGCAGCTTTATTGACAGGATAACAGGGAACTTGGCCGTATACTATGTCTGCAGTATTGGTGGAGTTTCCCCGCAAGCCCAACGAACTTGCTGACGACATTGAATCCTCCTCCACATTGTTCACCATTGCTATCCTGCGTTTCCACCGCCATTCATTGACGACGGCCTGGCAAGTTTAACCAATCATGTCAGGTCTAATTACTACGGAGTAGAGCGCACACCCGACGGCTTCGATGTTGGTCTGGGACAAATTGGAACTCATGTGCGGAGGCCACCCAGGATTTACCCTCAGCAAACCCAAAATCAAAACGCGCCGCCATGCTTACTCGTTTGTTTCAGCTCGCGAGGACACATTATGCCACGTTGGACCTTGATGATATGCGTCAGAAATGGGGCGCGCCGTCGGGGAATGTACCTAGGAGACACCGAGAGGAGGTCGCAGATTACGACGGAGATATTGGGATCCAATTCCAGAGCTCCGACCGCGACGAGTCGCGAGGCTCGACCCGATCTGCTGTCGGTACACGATACTTGCAGGCTCAGCTACCTCATTGACACGTCCCTCCACCGGCTGGTCACTTCTGCTGTGCGTTCAGCAAACACTCCCACTTTCCTGGACGTTGTTGAAGATGTTGCCATGGACAAGAAGTTACGAGCACCACACGGGGACAAGATCGATGATCAGTTCAAGAACCTGGGTCCTTGGTTTGCACCTGAGGACTCAGACCACGAGTCGCGGAAGCAAACGGCCGTCTCAACGAGAAGGACTTAGGCAGTATTACAACAGGTTTTCAGCGTCGAAGAAGTCAAGTCTGTGCCTTCTCATGTCAATGGAACGAGCTCTCTCGATGTAGTCCGATGAGGCCTAATTAAAAATGGTTCGGTGCATACGATCTGATTAGTAGAGATACAAGTCTGTTCACAAGAAATATAATGGCAAGATAATGTACTACAATGAGCGAAGCGAGCTCTCGACGAGCAGCTAAGTACGAACGCGCCGGTCCCGACACGAGCCTCGAGAGAAGCGCCCCGACCCGCGAGTCAGTCACGCGCACGCTTCAGTACACGTCGTCACATGTACACGGGTCGAAAAATGGCATGACAAAAAATGTGGGCGGGAGATTTCGGATTAACCTCAGGCTCCAAGTCACGTTACGTCAAAGCCTGCACTTGTGGACCAAAAAACTTGACCCACCAATAGGCAATCATATCAAAAGGGGAGGAGCAAGACGTGGAGAGGTAAGATGGAAACCGATGTGGGTGTCTCATCAGCGACTGCAGCGACGAATGGGACCAAAAAGCGGTTTGCCACCATAGCAAGGACAGCCATACCCGCGATGACATCCTGGAAAATGCTGGTGGCTTCTCTTCAGCATGCGTTCCTTGCAATGGTACACAAGAACATGACTATTACGAACCTCTCGTACGTTACTCGCAACACTGAAGATATGTGTACGCTTTACTGATGTTTACTTGATAAAGTGTACAGCTGTCAATAACTTACTCAAGCTCTGCGGCGACAATTACACAGTTTTGACCACCGGCTTCATCCAGAACCCGGAAGCGACCCAGAGATGAAGCCCGATATTTGTATGTATATGAGCAGACCCGTCCTTGCGAGCGCAGCGTACACCATACCTCCAATTCAAGTGTCTCAGAGGCAGCGGAAAAGCTGCCCACGGGGGCATCCCTACTGCGACTGGTTTGGACGGCGACGGCGGAACGATACCTAGCGACGACTCCACCCCGCCACTGACTTCGGATCATATTGAAGACTCTCCTTGCGAGAATTTTGCTGAAGCGCAAGCTACTGAAATTAGAAAGCCGTTTCAAGCTCGTACCGCCTGGGCTTGGAAATGACCGCGCTCGTCGAGGTCAAGCACCAGAAGCCATGGGCTCCGTACACAATCGACAAGGACGGCAAGCTTCTCCTCATCAACATCAAGTCCGCCTAAGGAAACCCGTGCGTACAAAATCGCCAATAAGGTAGCCGCCGAAGCTCTACTACGCCAACATCGCAAATTCTTCTTTTGCGCTGTTCTAGTCAAAAGAGTCGTACGCATATCTCATGCGCTGGGATCGCACAGGAGTTCTCGTCAAACAACGCCGTTCGCACACTACAATTCGAAGAACCGGCGGCAAATTGTTCAGGTTCTTCTATCGGATCGCCCACGGCAGACCCTTCCCTTCCAGGATACGATCCCACCGTAACGCTTGGCGTCTGACGACGAAGGGTGAAGGCTTTGACAGGAACACTATGACTCCCTTCCTCGGGATTCCACCTGTACCTTCGCGGACTCGGTGTGCTACACCAGATGATCTCTCGCAAACACCAAGCTCTATCCTATCCAGTACAGGTCGGTCTCGAGTCATACTCAGGAGGCATTGCTGACACCTGATGCGTCCACATGGTTACGTGCTCCACCCCCTCTGAGACCACAACCAGCATTCAGACAACGAAAGAGAGGTACGACGCAAATGCAGGCCAGTCGGAACAGCGGGTCGCGCTGTCTAGCCTCAGTCAGGCATCAACCCTAGCCCCTTGACCCCCAACGAGGCAGCCTCACGCATTTCTCATCGGGAGACATCATCATGGTTCACGTTCACTGACTGGTTCCTGGAGGTAAAGGGGTTTCGTGCCGGTACGACATATAGAGCACAGAAGCGGGAGCGTGTTTCTTGAAGGATAATGACTGGATATGCTGTCCATCCCCCCGCAGAAGTCCACCCGCGAAACAGAAGCTGTATCGGAAACTTTCAAGAGCGACAGTCCGCGAACGTTCGCCACGCTGACTTGCGGGGGGCGCGGATGTTGCAGATTCTCGTCGGGCTGGTCGAGGAAACCCTGACCCAGGAGCATCTCACTGAGTGGAGCCCCGAGGCCGGATGAGCGACACGGCGGCATCATCGACTCGTAGTTGCGGAAATTTGGCCAGCCCTTGGGAGTGCTACAAGCATATGGTCGACCGAGCTGATCCAAGCCCTCTACGACGCCCACTATTAGGTATCATTGCTCGGTTTATTATAAAACTCTTTTGGTCGTAGCTGATCGAGATGTACAGCACATCGTGACGCATGGAGAGAAGGCGGAAATTCTGCACCGGGACATCAGCTCGAGCAATATCCTCATCGATTGCTGCTACGGAAAGGCCTTTCTCAACGCCTGGGACCTATGCAAGTACAAGTGTGGAACTCAACCATAACGTCAGCCGGACATGCTCGGTCGGTAGTTGCTCATGTTTTTCATATATCTATATCAAATTTCGAGCACACCCTAGGGAACCTGGCCTTACATGTCCGCGACGCTGGTTGAATTCCCTCGCAAACCCAACGAACTCGCCGACGATATCGAATCTTGTCCTACACACTTTTACCATCAATATCTTGCGCTTCCATCTGCACACCCTCTCCGCAAAACGGGTGGGCGCACCCACCGGGCGGTTAGAGAGTCACCTCCATATCATGTATTTCGGGTTTCGGAACTGTCAGCTGATGGATATTGCGTTGGGCTTCAAACAAAGCTTCGCGTAATGACCAGCGGTCAGCCGGATTTCAAAGTCAAAAAAGCAGTCCTAAATGCTGTCCACCTTACGTTACTCGCTTATACGAACTCGGAAGGGACCATTACGCCATGTTGGACCTCGACCAACTGGAAGAGGACTGGGGTGAAGGTGCGGTCACGACACAGTCAAGCCTGCACGTCGGTGATTTGCAGAAAGGCTTCAACACTCATCGTCTCTTCCTGGACATCATGTCCACCGTCCCTCCATGATCCTAAATTCCAATCTACGCTAGACGAGAAGACTCCAGATCAATTCCAATATATTTCTCCCCTGGTTCCCGATGTCGCAAGTGGACGTAGTAACAAACGACCATCCGAGGAGTCTGGCAGGAGCAGTACAGGGTCGGTAACGAAGAAGCCGATAGTTTCCCCACACGCCGAGAGGTCTCTAGCGACAGTGAGTGAGGTTTGAAGTTGGCACTTATCTCTCGTGTTTACGACTTGACCTCGTATTCACTTATTGCCGTTGCCAATGTTGTCATCGTGTTGTAATTTTGCAGTACTACATCTGTTTGTTTGACCAGTCTCCAGCAATCAAGGCGATCGTTGGCTGACCCACTGACGTGCGAAAAACCCTAATTGCATGTGGCCGCGCTCCACGTCTTAGACTCTTTGTCTTTCAAACACATACAGGATAGATTAGATAGATGTATATGCCGAAGCGAGACTTGAGGCTTGAAGCTTGAAGCTTGAGGTCTGAGGTCAGTGTTTTGCAACCTGTCGCGAGCGTGAGTGGCAGTCGGGATCGGAGTCAACATCGGAGTGTGATGCATGTGATGGGCGGGAGGCGCTCGAAAGCCGGAATTTGCCGGGCGTGTCTTGTCCAGTGTGTTCCTTCAGCAGTCGTGTTTAACCCCCAAGTTCAACTTGTGCAACCTCAGTCAATTCGAGCCCTCGTGCGTACTAGTTCTAAACGCTGAATGTGGCTCTATGTCACATACTCAAACTGCTGCCAACGACAGATTGTTTAACACGCGAATTCATTTTTCTGGACCTTGACTCTGAGTTTACGGCGATTCACGGGGTTCAGCAGCTTATAACACACTCCCATGGTCTGCAGGCCCCGGGCCAGCACACCTCAAAAATCAATTAAAACAAGGTACGAAAGGCGCCTTACGAATCACGCATTCGGAGTTTGCATAGTTATGGCACGGGGTGATCTCGTATCTTTGCGGCTAAGAGACAAACTGTCGCGCACGGACAGCTTGGAGTCAGCCAGGACAATAAGCTGATGTCCAATATAGTTTGTGTATATCAGCAGCGGAGATACACAATAGGGGTCCGTGATGCATTCTGCGTGGGGTCGATCATCAATGATAAAAACGATGAATGGGACGCTACCCGGTCTGCCACCAATTCGTTCATGGCGCGATGCCGCACTCGGCATGTCGGACCCCGTTTGTGGCCTCGTAATTGTCGCTCCCGCAGAATATCAATATCTTGATCACTATGTTGACTGTTCTTCTTTGGTAAGTGATCTCATATTTCCCCAGCGTTCCAAACTGCTCTAACAATGGTGTTGAAAACATAGTGCGCCACAATCGACACGCTGTGTCGAGCAGTGTGGCGGAAAATACCACGATCCGAGTCACCCAGTACGACCGACTGAGCCCGAAAGTTGTGCAGGGGCCTTATCCCCAGATCTGTGCGTGTCCGAGAGAACAGACGAAACATGCGAAACGTGCTGAAGATGGCGTTTTCAAAGAGGACGGTTGACTGGAATACAATTACGCCGCCCGAGAGAGGAAACCAGGAAGACAGTCTTGGATGACGAGAACACCCTAACAAGCTCTCCGCAACCTGAAGATGGCAGTCAAGGGCAGCTCGGCGAGGACGGCTTCTCGGAAAGGGCAGACGAAGTGACTTCTAAAGACGATCCCGGCAAACCATAGCCTGGCGGAGCGAACGTGCGAGAACCGGACCTAAAGGCTTTGCAGTCCATACGGCCGTATCGAGCTCGCACTGCTTGGGCCTGGATTGCTGCGCTCGTTCTCTGTGGAGAACGATCCATTATCCATTCCATATCAAGTTAACTCAGAAGGCTCCTTCTCGCTTCCCGATAACCCCGAAGCTAGGAAAACTCGCGCGCGAATTGGCAAGTGCGTTTCCGAAGCGTTTCTTCGTCAACATCGCGCTGTTTTTTCTTTGCCGTCATCCTCGCGTCCGGCGTGAGGCGTACCTCATGCGCTGGGATAGAGCCGGCGCCCTCGTCTTTCACAACACCCATTTCGACTACATCGAGGGAGCCAAGGAAGTTGCTCAGATTCTTCTAGATCGTATAGACCATGGCAAGACCGTGCCCTTCAAGGATATGATCCTAAGCGGTTAACCTTGGCTTCTTGACGACGTGAAGTGAAGATACTCAGGGCGATACCGCGACTCTCTTGCTCACGGTACATTCTTCGCGACTACGTGGACAGGCCCCTTGAAAAAGCGAGACCTTCTTCCCAAGTCCAGAAGGTGCGTTCTACTTTGTTGAGCTCTTGCTGTTGCCAAATTTGACTGACACCGACAAAAGGTTACCGTGTACCATGCCGCGTCGGGAGCGCTCGTGTCTCGCGATCACCAATATCATGCAACGAAAACGCCCGAAGTTACAGGGAAGCAGAGCCAGCTATTTTCAACCGCCAAATCTGTGAACAGCGCGTGTCGATCGCGTGCATTCCTCATCGGTAAACATCATCACGGCAGTCGATCACTCATTGGACGAGGAGGCAAAGATTTGTGGCGTACGATCTGGACCAAAGGCGAAGTGTGTTCCTGAAAGATTATTGGTACGCCGACGAACACGGAGTGCACCCAGAGACGGAGGTATACCAGAAGCTTATGGAGAAAGAAGTCAATGATTTGTGGCCACACTGGTTTCGGGGGGTGACGTCCCGGAATCATCTGGTACCCAGGAGACTTTGACTCAGAGTTTTACCCTACGGGCGTGCACACACACCAACGAAACGGCGTCATCATCGTGTTGGACTGGTGTGTGAAGGAGATTGGACGGCCGCTGGATAGCTACAAGCACGGTGGGGAGCTGATTGTATCGCTACATCGAGCGCTACTGGGTGAGTATTACCGCCCAAGATTGCATTTGTGCCCCCGCTGACCGGACTTCAAATTTGAATCATGTAGGACACCGGGACGCCTATGCAAAGGCCGGGATTCTACATAGTGATGTCAGTATGTCTAATATACTCATCGACGTTTGAGACCGAAAAGGCTTTCCTTAACGACTGGGACTTGTGCAAGTACGTGAACGAGTTGGGCCAGGCAGTAAGTTCGCATACTCGGGCGGTAAGGAGCCTACATGCTACGATTCTACGAAAACTGCTGATTTGTTGAAAACATCGTAGGGAACCTGGCCGTACATGTCTGCAACCTTGGTAGAGTTTCCCCGCAAGCCAAATGAGCTCGCTGACGACATTGAATTCCTTCCTCCACGTCTTCACAATTACCATACTGCGTTTTCCATCGCCACTCGATAATGCCACCTGGAAGGTTAAGCGAACACGTCAAGTCCGTCTACTACGGAAGACACCTCACAACTGACGGTTTCTCCGTTGGCCTCAACTACTCTGGGTACGCAGTGGGGACCCAGGGTTCGCACTCCTGGACCCAAAATCAAAGCTGGCTGTCCTGCTTACTCGTTTGTTCCAACTTGCAAAGATGCATTACGCCACGTTGAAACTTGACGATCCTCGTCGGAAATGGGGGTTCAGCGGACTATCAGATCCAAGTGAAGCCTGCTGGCGAGCGGGTACGAATCTCACTTGAAGATTGGACCAGGACGTCGGACCCTGTTGCTGTCCTCGGCCATCCACTTCCGTCCCCGGAACTGCCACCGTGACTGAGGGTCCAGCACCCCCATGACACATTCCTCCGCAACCCGACCGTTCTCGCCTAGCTTTAACGATCACTTTTACTTTCTCGCCGCCATCCAAGGCGGTTGTCGATGGCGAGGAGTCGACGCTAACCCTGGACAAAGTGGACGATCAGTTCGCAAATCTGGATCTTGGTGTTTACGCATGAACCGACCTACTGCTAGCCGCTGCGGAAGTCAAAGACAATCTTGACCCGAAAGTTGCGGCAGTGATGATACCAGTACGGAGCTAAAGGATGAATGAGTCCGTTAATTGGTCGGCGAATCTACTACTTTCTCTTTTTCCTTTGCGAGCTAGCTATTATCCCACCGTTATACACCCGTGACTGAGAGTCTGAGACTCATAGAACTGTGATGACGGTAGACTGGTAATGGGTTGGCATACCCATTAAAGGGTAACGATTGCTTATGCGCAATGAACTAGGGACAAATTCAAAAATGCGACGATAATCGATTTAATCAAAGTCTCCCAGTTCCCGCACGCATTGTTGGGTAACTTCAGTGTTCAATGTTATAACCAACTGAGTCGCGTCGTCATGATCACCCGTGCTATAACAACTTTGAAGTACTACCTATCCGGAATGCTGAGTTGGTTTTTGGTCGACGGCGGCCGCAAGAGACACCACCACGTTTGGACAAATAGTTTGGTATAACGTATATATGCTGTCAAGAAATGACGAGCAGGAACTTGTACAAGGCTGAGACGACACGTGTCTTATGCGAAAGAGATCGTTGACAGCAGGAGAAAGAAGAATCAAGTGAAGTCCAGTGCACAACCAAACACAAAGTAAATAGAGGTCAAGACGGGACAACGGGATCAACGTTCATAAATAGAGAGAAAAAGGAATAGAAATAGAAGTATAATCGCGCTAGTAAGATAAAGATGGACCGTAAGCGATGGATGCGACGGAAGATGGACTCCCGCGAGGACAAAAATCGTAGATAGAAAACTTTCCAGGTCACAATGTTGTGCAACGAATGCATGGATTCTCACGCATCGACCTCCATCCTCTTCAATCCATCCTCGCTCTTGATTTCCCTTTCGCTCGACACAGGCCTCCGGATCTCGTCTCCGTACATGGAGTGCCCGCCGCCGCCTCCCTCTCCGTCTGGAGGTAAACCCATCGACGGGATCCGCGGTGTCGAGAACCGAGACGGAGGCATGCTCGATGCGGCTGACCCGGACCCCGAGCTCAGCGTGAGCGCGTCAAAGTCTTTTGCGGGATCGTGCAGCGGCCGGCCGTACGAATCATGCCGATGTCCGCGCTGGTGCGCGTGGCGGTTGGCATAGCCCGAGGCGGCGATGAGCGCGGGGTCAAGCGGCGGGAGCTGGAGTTGTGCGAAGGAAGGTACAGGTGAATGTGCGCGGCTGGATCCAGGAGTCGATTGGATGGGTGGTAGAGGGTCGCGGTAGCTGTCGAGTGAATGGGGCTGGGCAAGGGTGAGGCTGGATGGCGGAGGAAGTGTGGGGGAGGCGAAGACGATGCTGCATTCGAGGATTGCCTCTGGATGCCTACGACACGGAGCCGCTCCACCCAACTACAATTGTCGTATTAGTACATTGGCATGCCTAGTGCAAGATAACGCGGACTTACGCATCAGCTTTGTCCAGGCTCTCTTTGAATACACCGGTCACAGCTCGCAGCATATCCAAGCTCTCCGTGGCGAGTGCCAGTATCTTTTGCGCAGCCTGCTGAGCTGTACCCGCCGTAGGCACCGCACCTGCGGTTTGTCGGCCATGCGCGTGGTGTATACGATGAGACGAAGGAGAGGTTGCTCTCGAAGCAGGTCTCGACCTAGGAGATGGTCCAGCCTCACCGGGACCATAGGTGTACGGCGCCGCGGCTCTGCTCTTCCTCGTCCTCTACCATGGCCTCCACCGCCGTCTTTCTTCCCTTCCGCGCCGTTTGGAGCAGTGCCATTTGAATGCACGGGCGCATTGGCATTTGGACCAATTGTTCCCGCCGCAGCATGAGCCCAGCGTTGAGGCAAAACACAGTATGAAGGTGCGGACCCGGGTACGTGCCGGTTCTGGAAGTGCTCCGCCTGGCGTATTTCGAGACGACGTCGACGACCTGTCGAATGGTATCAACTACGTCTCGGCGAATGGAAGTAAGTGTTTGCAGGTGTTTGCTCGGCGAGAGGTGTGAGGGCGGTGGAAGATGACGAATTGCTTTGCAGAGAGTTGATCAGTTCACGCAGAACAAGGATCTGAGCATCAATGTGCGCTGTAGCATACTGGAGATACTATGAGCCCGCTGTGACATTTTGAAATGAAGTCCAGACGTACTTGTAACCACTGAGTGACAATACTTCAGTCGACGCATACTCTCTTCGCTTATAGCAGCGCTGATACCGCCAGCTTCAGCAGTACGGTCTGCCATCGGCTTCGTTGTACGACCTGTTGCTGTTCCCCATTTATCGAAGGGTTTTCGTTCTTGTCTGGGAGTGGGGGTACGACTATGTGATTCGGGAATGGTGGTCATCTTGTGATCTGTGGTCGCGTTTGTCAACAGGGTATCCGTGGGAAGGGATCCGACATTGCGCACCATCGTTTCGGCCCATGCTAACATCTCTGTCGTGTAGCCTTTCCGACGAACCTTCCCTCCGTCTACCTCGGGCGATGGGACATATCGCGAAGTGCCGATGTCCAGGAGCGGTCGGGGATGATGTCTTGCAATGGCTCCCTTTCTGGCGACTGGCGCGGCGATAGCTGTCAAGCTTGTCGAGTTGTCTGCACGCAAACTCATCGAGCGAGTTCACGGGAAAAGCCGGTCGATAACCGGCCGTGAGATAGTCTTCATGGAGGACTCCATCATTTCTGCACCATACTAGTGGGGGTTGAGGTTACCGAAGGATACACACAGAGAATATATGCGCACCTTCACAACCCTTGAGCTCGCTTTGCTCTGTTCAATTGAGAGGCTCTGAGTGCGCTGTTGACGAGAGGGAGGGTTGACACGCGGGAGACAAAGTCCGGTGAATCTTCATCAGGTAGCGACGGAGAAGCTGGACCTGGACGTGACGGACAACGCGGGTGGTGGTCTGGAACGCTTTCTTGGACAGTCTTTATGAGTCCTTCAGGGCTGACCAGGGGATGTGTGGGCACTCACACGTCGTCGGCGAGGCGTGCATGGCGCTGTTTGACGCACCCCCCCCCCCCTGTCGCCCAGCGCGCGCACCGCGATGCGGACGGACTCTTCCCTGGTCCTCAAGGCGGGGAGCATGCTCGAGCAACGCTGTTCCATAGCGGCGTCGGCGTGGTCGAGGACGTCGTGGTGCCAGAGCGAAGCTGGCTCGCGAGCCTCGGTTGCACATGCCTCTGATCATGCAAATAATGAATTTTTCACGTGAAAACAAGCCAAGCATCCCACGCTCGCCCCTGACTTACTCCAGGTATTGCTTCCGCGGAGGTACGTCAAGAGGCACGCGTGAGATTAAGGGTAGTACGAAGTGCAGTAACAATATATTATACAATATTTACCAAACACCAACCTCGCCAGCCGTACACGACCAAGGTCCAAGCAGCCAAACAGCTTGGGGTACGGGACTCCCGCACGAGGGATGATTCAAGATTTGATGGCAGTCACGGTCTCCCCATCAAGTGCGACAATGCCGTATAATCTAGGCGCCCCAGAGCGGCACGCCGGCATTCAAGTTCACACGCTCCGTTCTGCTCGGTACTTTACACTGCACTTGCTCACAGTTGCGCTACATAAGAACACAATAGTTCAGGGCGATATTATTGCAAATACTGGCAGATGTTCTACACTACCCCTACAATCCCACAAGCCAACAGAACTCGTAATATTTACATTCACCGTAAACTCTGGAACGCAAAGACTACCGAATTTTGGCAGCAACCGAGAAGGTGAAAGTTACATAGACCAGAAGCCAAGGTACGCGCTGCCACCAGTGTGGGCTAATAGGATACTCGTGTTCAGATAAAAGTGTTCAATGGAAAGAGAGCAAACTAAGGAGAGGAGAGGGGAGATCCTGCCATCAAGTTATGAGCAGAAGCGGACGACGGGGAATACAATCACCGAATGCGGGCTAGACTGAGCGGAGCACAGGCGGACGGCACGAGACGTATCATTTAGTTGTCGAACGAGTTCGCGCTCAGTCGCGCTTAGTCGATTCAGGGGGGATTGACTGGCCCAAACGCTTCCCTCACACTTGCGTGCTGGAGGACCGATTTAGAGGGATAGCCTCGGCAGTAGGGATAGGCGGCGGAGCTCCTTGGGCCGGCTGCTGATGCACGGGCGGGGGTTTGATGCTGTTGCTCTGAGGAGGAAGTTGATGCCGCATGGGGAGGCGGCGGGAGGGTGCCCTGGTGGCATCCTCATCTCGTCCATCCCGCGCGCAGACCCGCCATCATGCGCTCCTGTCCTGTCGAGCAATTCTTGCAACTGTCGCTTCTGCGCGGTCAAGATCCGCAAAAGTGTCTTTCAAGATTCGACGAACGTCGGAACGGGGGGCGCACGCCGGGCGGGGGTTGGGCACCCGGGTAGAAGTGATAGCCAGGTGAGGGTGGGTCGGCACCCCCTGTGAAGGGGGAGATGATACGGCGGCGCCGCAGAAGTGTTTACCGCCGGGCCCTGCAAGTGGCGAGTGCGTCCTACTGGCGGATGAGCTGGGCAAACCGCAGATCCGGGGCGAGCGAACGGGCGCGCTAGCCGGGGTTTGGGAGTGCAGCCATTAAGAGGCGGCAGATCGTAACTCCATGCGGGTTGTGTGGGAACGTCATTTGGCGGTGCTATGTCATGGCACACGTGAGCGCCTGGTGAAAACGTTAGTAGAGTCAACGAAATTTCGCCCACCTACCGTCTCTGGCCTGGTCCGGAAGGACGGTCCAGCTGCGGGACCTGTCACAGAACCTTCAGGCCAGCCAGGGGGAAGTATGTTAGACACTCTCGGGCACTCTCTCGTTTTCGCCCCACGGCCCGTACCTTTTACGACCACGGTTGGCTCCAGACGCGGCGCCGATGCGACGGCAGCCTCACCTTCCGCGTCGATCATCCATAAGCCTCCCCCTATTCCTTTGTCAGCCTATGCTCTTGACGAGCGACGCTTTTTGCGTGGCTGACCCTGGGCTTCCTCTGCCGCTCTCTTCCGCGCCCGTTTGCGATCCCATTGAGAGAAACCCGTCCTTACGCTCTGCGAGTATTGGCTGCGGCTGCCTTGGTCTGAAATGCGGTCTTGTCGCTTGGCGAACCGCCAGGGGCCGCTGGTACACGTTTCCGGCGCTTTATCAACCGTCTGCTTCATCGAGTTAGGCCTTGTGAGTACGTGTGATGAATGCTTGAAAGTAGAGACCTAGTAGCAACGCCAAGGAGAGACAAAATATTGGTAAGCAACTTGGAGCTTCACACGAATCAAATCGAGTGAAAGATTGTGGACAGAGGGTCGATCCCGGGTCGACGGCTTACCTTCAGCGCACTCAAGAACACGCCAAGCGGCCGCCCCCCCACCACTGGACTGGCAAATAGCGGGGCGTCGTCCCCCAAATGACAGAGCACAGCGACAACTGCACCTATCCGACTGAAACGCACCAGGATAAGATGAACTGAGGGAAGCGGAACGAACTATCTGATAAGATGCGTTCGCTTCCAAAACCCGTTTTGAGGCGGACCGGAGCACGTGTACTTTGTTTAGCGACCGAAATGCAACCCGCGCTGTTTGGCGGCGATTCTCGATGGAAAAGATTGAAAGGGCTGCTGGACAGAAAAACAACGTACCACAAGACAATTGTACAGATATTGTATGCCCATGTCGCTCTCTTCTCCATAGAGGGTGTTTTGCCTGTCCCGCAGGTTGGCGCCAGGCTGAGCGGACCAAGTGTGTCTTGATACCGAATCTTCGGATAACCATTATCGGGAGGACGGGGGACCCGCTGGCCTGCTCTCGGTGTGGTGCCGTAGTAGTCTGCGTGGGCTTCGACTTGAGAAGCCGGGAGATAGCCGATCGAGCAAGGCGGGGAGAGCACTGTGAATTCACGGGTTTTATTGTTCCCCGAGAGGAGCGTGCGACGGGACAGCAGTGGTGGTTTGGTCATAGACTGATAAAATTGGTTGTTAACGTTGGGTGGGAGCAAGAGCAGGCAGACCTGGGTTACTCATGGTGTGCCACCAATGTTGCCCGTCGACAACCCGGCAATCACCAGGACAAGTGCCCAGAAGGGATGCGCAGTTTAAGATACCCCTGCCAGAGGGGTCCGGGGCATGCTGACATTGTTCCTTGGCTAGGCCAACCCGATCGCCCGCGCGTGATTTCTGCTGAGCATCGGCTGATTTTCGTAGCAGCCAGTGGGACGATGGCGGAGTTTTTGGTAATGACATTCTGCACTGCCCGTCGCCAGAAAGATTGGTGAAAGTTTACGTCCCGGACAGTTTGATCACTGCGTCATGGTTTTTCATGCAGGCGGTTAAGCAGAGGTGGATTTGGTGGCAGTGGCACGGCTGAATAGGTTCTGGGGGACGAGGCATATTTTTGTCGTTCTCCAGTAATTGAGGACCTAGTGTTATCCACAGAAACGGGGCAGGACGTAGTTGCTTTATGTTGCATTAAAAAAGGATGTAGAAAAGACATGGAAACGATGGCGCGTGCAGAAGCGTGCGAGGACGTTTGTTGATAGGTTTAGGTCGAAGGGAGATGGGGGAGAAACGCCCCACGTCAGTAATCAAGGATCCGAAAGATGTTAACACCGTAGGAAGACAAGAGTGTGAATAATGCCTGCACGGCCCACGCATACTTGACGCGTTCGTCAGATGATGCAAGACTAGCCTAGAACGGGATTTATTCCTCGCGTACAACACGTCTTGGGTAGGGCGCTTTACGATCGCGAGGTATCGACACGATTCACCTCGGTGAAGCGGCCCACCAGATCCACGTGGCAGAGGGAAGGTGTGATAACCCATGGTTGATGAGGAAAGAAGGCGGGTGTAATAGCCCATTTAATGAAGTCACTCACCACAGGCATTACACACCGCCTTTCCTTCACCGTCACGTCTCCAGAGAGGTGTCGAGTGGGCGCCACAGTTTGCACAAGGCGGTTTGATGGCACCCAACGTTGGACTATCACTCCCTTGGGCGAGTAACGGGTCAATGTTCTCCGAGGTCCTCTCTTTGAGGGCGGGGTCAATTGCATAAGACCCTGGTGTGACACGCTGCATGGCTGTGAGCAGCGAGGGAGATGGCGGTGCAGGGGTGGCAGGTTCATTCCTGGTATGGTCTGATGCAGGGCGCCCTCGGACATCCTTTCTTACCCCATTCGGGATCTGGCACGTTTGAAAGGAAGGCACCTTGAGAGCCGAAGCAAAGTGCCCGATGGAATGGTATGCATCGTCCTGATATGGTGTGACCCTCGACATAACCACTGGCCAGGCAATTATGTCGCATGTCCTGAGGCCGAGACAGAATTATGACGGCAGAGAAAGCGTGGAGATTAGAAACGGATTAAATACGATTCGCGATGTAAAAACGGAGAGAGTTTGTCGTACGATCCTCCACTGTGAACGTTTGTCAGGAGCACACGTAACACGGGAAGGTGGTGGTCAAAGACTGTAGGACCCCCATATGTCGAAGGGGTCACAGGGGGGGACAAAGTGGGTCACGCGCACGCGACCGACTTAGAATCAACCCTAGGGACGGATTATCAGCCTACGCCCTTCTAGCCAATCAGGATCAGGACCATTTCGACTTATTCGACGTTAATTACCGTAATCATGGAGCGCAATCTAAATCTCAAGCTATCGGGACGGGATGAGATTGTTAACACCTCGGATCCGCTTAAAGCCTTAGAGATAAACAATTACATTCGCCAAAAACGATGTACAGTAGTGTTCATATGTGTGCAGTACTCCGCTGCGAAAATATTCGCAATTTCCTGGGCCCTTCATGCGAGGACACCAAACAACATGTCCGTTAGACCCCCATCGGAAGATACACACAAATTTTTCTTTGCTGGGTGCCGAGAGGCATATGTGGACCGCCGTCGGGATAACGCTTTAAACGCGTTGTCCGGCCACGGACATCTTATCTAGCGGAAAGGACCCCACTGATTTCCACCCGGGAGCCTGCTGAGAGAAAGCATGCGATCCCACCGTTATCGTCACCATGTACATGTTCCAGGCTTGCCACCGCGATGATTTAATTCAAGCGAACGCGCAACGTTGAGGAGGTCGGAGGATCGCGAAATCTCTCCCCTGTCCCCCCCCCCGAAAAGAGATCCCCCGGTGTGTAAAGAGGTCACGAGTCGTGGGATAAGTGACCCCTCGACAATGATGCGTAGCCACATGACTCTAAATCTGCAAACGCCGAACGGGTCAGCCCTGCTGATTGGTACTTACCACACAGCAGAAGATCACTCGTTTGATGTCATTATGTCCGCAAGATCAGGAGCATAGCTCATGACAAGATTAGATACCGGAGGGTTAGACCCCGGCACGTCCAGCAGTTCGACCGCCGAGGTCCAGCTAGCATGTGTCCCAATACGGCTACGACGGCCCTGAGATTTGTTGGGCCAGACGCGGATTTAGGAACTCGTAAGATCGCGTAAGGGTGATTGCCGTTGCGAAGGCACCAACAGTCGGGGTTTCCCGTGCCAGAAGAGTTCCAACACGCAGGAGGGAAACAGTAGAACTTGACAGAAGAAACTTCAACAACTACGTGGAGGGATATTAGTTGCGGTGATTGAGGCCGCGCGTCCTCCGCCAAAAGACTTCCCAAATGATCTCACAAGGCGCAGCGTTGGCAGCAATGAACAGGATCTGTGCCATTTCGTATGATCCGGAGCGACAATCGTCGATGCGAGACTGGTTCGCGATCAATACATACACTTGGTCTATACATTATTCGAAAAGGCGGTCAGCTCAAAACTGATTTTGCGAAACGCAGCGTTGTCACTGGGCTTCATTCATTGAGCGACTTTGGGCTGAGAACCACAACAAAACTATAAATGGACACAAAGAGACTATATGAGGCGTGCAAATTGGAAAGCTTTGCACCCAGGAAAGAAGCTCTCGGTGAGATGCACGTCTGAACCAGATGAATACGACAACGACAAGGATTCATATGGGGAGACATGCAGCTGGGCAGGAGGACGGGGATGCGGCGGCCATTCAGTAGCCAAGCGCCTTTGGGTATCCGTATATGGTAGCCTTACGGTTGAGCATCCGCAACTGGCAGCCCCGTTTGTAAACGGCTTTACAGGACGCCATCCGCATCGGCACCCGTAAAATCCTCAAGACACCCTGGTGAGTATGCCCACATTCTTTGCGGGCCGGGGGACGTATGATCCTAGGGAGTGGCGTTGAGCGGTCGAACACCGAAGGAATTTGGTGGGGATTTGGTGAAGGGGATGGGTCGCACCTATGTCGGATGACGGAACTGTGTCCCTCTAGCCCTTTTCCTCTGCGCGAAAAGTGTGTAACTCGTCGCTGACTTGTGTTTTGCCCCTAGGCACGAAAGGTTCTGTACTCTGCGAGAGGAATGCACGCATGGAGCTGACGCGATTGATGTTCTTAATGGTACATAGTACCAACATCCTTCGGGTGCCCGTGCTCCATTTTTCGCGCGAGATTCCGTCATGTTGCTCATCCTAACTCTCTGACCACAGTAAGCGGCACACAAAGTCCCACACGCTCTGCCGCCGGTGTGGCAACCGCTCGTTCCACAGGCAAGCAAAAGGCGAGTGCCGTGTTACTGAGCAGTACTCTACCTTGACAAACCACCTTTGGGCATATACATGTTCTCGATCTCACTTACTCATTTCCGTACCAGACTGGCCGACACTTCACCCCTACTAACCATTCACGTCACTATCTGTCCAGAGTGCGCGCAGTGCGGGCTACCCTAGTGCCCCAAGCTGCGGTCGTACGAGTGGAGGTCCAGAAGGCCAAGCGCCGAAAGACCACTGGTACCGGTCGCATGCGTTACCTCAAGCACGTCTCGAGACAAGCTTCAAGAACGGCTTCAGGTGTGTATCATTCGCTTATCTTTTAATCTCAGACATCACCCCTGACGGCGATTCCTCTACAGGGCAAACACCACCGCCGTCAAGCGCACCAAGAATGACAACAAAACGGAGGCATAAACGCCATTTCTTCCATCACCTGCTTGCTGGAGTGCTGCCAGACCCTACTCGCATACGTATATGACATGCCCCCTGTATACTCCTTCCCGGTTCGAGCCCGTCTCTATCGCTTTTCCTCGCTGCGCAAAAATACATGAGGCTATGCCCATATGCCATGCTTTGAAACGACCGATCGAGGTTCGTCTTGCGATGGAAACCGGATTACACCACAAGCCTTGGCCTTGTTGTACGAATTGCACTGTCAATACACCAGCTTTTGCGCGTTGCTTTAACCGCATCCAGTACGTTCTCATGCAAATTTCCGAACGTTTGGCACTATGCGCACTGAAGACAGTGGCTTTCACAGCATCATTAATAAACCGCGAAGCCACCCTTCTGCAGATCCACAGTGCGGCTTGTTACGTTTTTCCGGCATATCTCCCTCAAATGCACGGTAGATTTAATGCTGCCACGTCTACTCAAAACACCTCTTTCTGCTGCTCTGTGCTCGCCCCCCCCCCGTTTTCATACTCATAAAGCTTGATTCCGCAAGGTGAGCTTTGTCAGTTGCATCTGTGAGCTAGAAGCCGCGCTTTGGACGCCCCTTCTTCTGACACGAGCTGACCTATGCGCAGCTTCTTTCTATGTTATGCAGCCTCGGACGACCTCGCTGGGTTGCAGCTCCTGCAGCACATCTCGTGGCGACGCTGCCAAAGCGCACGTCATGCCGTCTTAAATGTCTATCCCAAGGCCACCTGCGCGTGACGGCGATTCACTTATAACCTTCCCAGATGCGGCATGACGTGGCATCCTATCAACCATGGCCGTGGACTGTTTGATCTCTTTGTGCTGAACTCTCTAATCCACTTTGTGAGCTAGGATAAAACCAATCGGAAGCAGCGACACCCGTGCCTAGCCTACGACGCCCCATCGCCGTCGCCGCAAACGGCCAACTCGAATCGACACCAACGGCGAACTACGGCCTCGTTCGCGAGAATAGGCAGCCGCTCCCAAGGCTTATGTGGCGTTCCTATGTCCGCCCGGGACGAATACGCAATCTTCGAACAACGTTGCTTGCGGACGCGCGGTCATCAACAGAGCATAGCATCATGAACAAGTATCTCCGATCCTTATCGCAAGCTGCAGTGACGCATAAAGACAAACAAACCCCCGGAGACACGTAAGCAACGTCCTCCTCACCCATACTATTAGGGCGCGACTTATCGCGTGCCTCGGCCGCGTTCTACCAAGACTCGCCAGCCGTCCCCGGGGAACGATCCAGCCCGTTCTCCCAGACCCGCAGTCCATGCTAACCCTGACACTAGACCCGCATTCCATGCGACCCTGACGACAGCGAACACTAACGACAGATTACCTGTGGAGTAACAAAACCTGTAAATACCGCGCCTGCTACGATCAATCTGCGGTGTCCGGCGGCGGGTGGGGCCGGCGGGAGTCGCGCTGCTGCGATCCCGGGGCGTGATGGGGCGGGCGAATACCAAAGGTCAGGGGTGTCGTGGAGACGGGGTTTTGGCGGACCGGCGGATGCCCTCGCTCCGCGTTGTCGGGGAGCGCGAGGGGGGTTATGGCGCGTGGCTGGCAGGGTCCTTTGGTCCAAAAGCCATCGGAGTGGTTGGTTCTGCGCGACTCTCACGCAACGAGTGCTAGTACTGCTACGGCAAGTGAAGCTGAGACATGGACATCCTCGCTTGTTATGACCTCCGTTTAACTGAGACGCTGCACCATACTGCGCCCGAACAATGGCGGAAAAACGACGCCCCACGCAAAACGTCCCCTAACAACACCGTTCCTCGTAACGGGCCGAGCGCACAGATCACTCAAGGATTCTGCCATCATCGCTCTCTCATATTCGAGCATGGTTGCTGAAAATGGCGCTAACAGGGCGCCGTACCAGTGCGCATCTGGGCTGCCGTTCCAACTGCAAATTTCCAGCGTGGTAACCGATGTAAGTTGACGCCCCTAGGCAGACTCTGAGAGCGGCGTGGAATGATAGTCGATCGTATTTTTAATATCAGGTCTGCTCCAATATCTCCGCCCCTTGTGAGGATCCCTCCCAATAGCCCCTGTTTATGGAAACTGGGGCTCGCGTCTCTTCAACCTGGCCTACACAGTCGAAACGCATACAGAGTAGTGTTTCTGCGTCGCAGCATTAGATAGCATATATAACACAAACAATTGAGTCTGAGGATTGTATGGAAATACTTGTAGAAGTGTGCTCATGCGCAACACGGTCGAGAAAATGTATAGCTGTAGCTGTCTCAATTGTTTTTGTTGTCTGTGGCTGCAGTGAGCAAAGTGTACATGGGCTAAGAGCAGAATGCGAGAGTTGTGCAAATGTTTCATGCCTTCCAGAGCTTGGGACGAAACAGGTTTTCCAACTAATACTGAGGAACGATTCACCTTGCGAGCTGACCTCGAGCGGAATGGCATAAGACGGAGCCGGTCGGAGATTGTACTTGTGCCCGGACATTTGAAGCTGGCCGCTCAAAGGAAAGCCGGTCCGAGCCATAGCCGGGTCCTTCTTCAAAAAAAAGGCTAATTGGGGACCTCCTGCCAAAACGCTCGAGATTTGGAACAGACTATGTAACCCCTATTCTCCTCCGGGGGCGTCTCTCACAGTCTGCGCGCTCGAGACGCGTTCACGAGATCTCACGCGCAGACTGCTCTTTCGATTGTTCCGGGGAACTATGCAGGCGCAGAGATCATATACACCCGGATGAGCGTATGTTGGCGTGCAAAGTGCAGATGTGCAGCAAGCAACCGCGTGCGGCGCCGCTTGCCTTTTCGACGCGCGCCACGGTCCCGGACGTTTGCAAGCTCCGGCCCGCCATAACTGAGGGTACGGAATGAATTGTGCGCTCTACTGCTTTTCACCCCTGGCTTCCCTTCTGACTCCGGGGTTCTAGTGCCATTTCTTCTGCTTTCGCACAAGTTTAGGGTGTACAGCCGCGTCGAGACGAAGTGAGCCCTCGTCGCGCATCGGCCGTTCGAGAGAGAGAGCTTCTGGCGCGGGAGGGGATGACTGAGCAGGTTTGTCAGCGACTGGTTGTCTCTATATCGAGAATTCGCAAGGCGTAAATCGTGTGTCTATCAAGCTTAAAACTACGCACGTCGGCGAAGAGAGATCAGCCAGAGGGATCGAACCTGGTTTGTCCTCCATAGAGTGTTTGCGCCACACGATACATGTCAGGAATGCAACATGCAGCGCAAGGGCGTCTCTAATCGCAGACATCCGGCGTGAGAAGGCGGGATGACGGAGCGGGTTGGTCAGCAACGGCGGCCTGGCGCGAACTGTATCGTCCCGATGGCGAGACGAAGCGCGAACGGTAAATGACCAATCTACAGATCTGCCGTCTATCCTCGGACTCGCAAGTCGCGAGCACCTCGCGCAAAGTTATCATCCAAAGGGATCGACCTTGTCCTTTTGAGAGCACGCCACGCAAGGCGTACCAGAAAATGCGACACTCACTGCGTTCACCGGGCAAGGCGTCGCGCGTTCAACCGGGCAAGGCGTCACTAGCAACATTCGGCGTGAAAAAGGTGGGATGACGGAGCGGGCTTGGTCAGCGACGGCGGCACTGGCGCGAGCGTACGCGTCTCGATGACGATACACGACGCCGAACGGCAAACGCCACTCTGCATGCCGAGTCTGCGACCCCCCACCCCACGTAACGCCCGCCGTCTGTCCTCGGATCTCCACTATACGCCAAAGTATCAAATCCAAAGGGATCGACCTGCGCCCCTTTGTGGGTCCTCCGTTGAGAGCACGCCCACGCAAGACGTATCCGAAATGCGAACACTATGCGTTCGCAGAATATTCGGCGTATGAACGTGAAAGAGAGACGACGAATCGGAGCGGGTTTGGTCAGCAACGCGACGCTATGACGATAGCGAAGCGCGAGAGGCCGGTTTCTTCATCTCTCGAACAAGCTCGACGCACGCTCCCGTCAGGATCATGTCATCGGTGATCCAGTTGTCCCCCGCCGGCTCAGTGTCGAAAGCCTACCCACGTCGCGCCGTACATAGCACATAACACCAACCCAGACGCTCTCCCTTTCTCAAGGCGACGCGAGGGCGGGCTGACAGCAGCGCCCGCCACCTCTCGATACTACATGTTATAGAATATAGAATAACACGCAGAAAAAAACAGAAAGAAAGAAGGTCGGCAACTAGATCAAGCTCGTCACGAGAAACGAGCGCGACAGCAGCGCACGCACCCGAATTGAGGCTACATGCGCACACTGGCGCCGCTTGCCTTTTGCGCGCCCCCTCCGGCCGTCGCCCCGTCCCCGTGGGGATAGCGCCTGCTAAATTGAATGTAGAGGCGGCGCTAGGTAGTTCAGCCGCCAAGTCATGGAACCACTCCGGACGTCGAAGCACGGACCCACTTCCGCTCACTGCGTTCTCCTCTTCTTCTCACTTCTTCACCTTGGCCGCACCTTCTTTTCTGGCCTTTAACCCTTCTCCTCCTAGTGTCCTCTTTCACTATTCCACACGACCCTTCTTTTTTTCTGACTGTTCTGTATTCCCAAGTGAGCCGAGCACGCGGTGGCGCCGCGCCGGGGCACCCCCCATGCGGGACGGGCCTCGCGCGCGCGCGTGAGGTACGCTGCAGGCACGCGCCTCCTCTGCGTTCCTCCTCCGTCCGTCGTTGGCTCCGTTACGCTGTCTGTAGTTGTGGAGCGTTCCCGGCTCCGACGCTACACCGGACATCCCAAGAACTAGGCGGCGATCGAACTCGACCCCCTCGCCGGTGGGATCGAAGTTGCGCCCACGCAGTTGGGCTACTCGCAAGGCGCAGACGGCTAGCTAGCTATGTGTTCTCGAGCGAGCTACCCAGATATCCCCTACCGCGGTAGCTCCCATCAGCATATCCCCATCCACACCGCACTTCCACATACCTCGCATTCGCGAGAACAACACGCACACCCTTGCGCCGTAACTCGGGAAATCCGGAAAACTCGGAACCCCTCTCCAACTCCAGACATTCGTATTGTAATGTATTTGCATTGTGCAGTAGATCGAAACATGCAGAGAGCGGGAAATGACTGGTGATACAGGGCGTAGAAATACAAGGACTCGCGAGACAGTGTTTAGGCGGGTGTAGGGTGAGGTGTGTATGCAACAAGAAACATGCTTAGGAACGGAGAATGCAAGAATGTCGAGCGAAATGCACGCAGAAAAAAAATGCGAGATGTGGTGTGTGCGGGGGACTTAGGTGCTGTAGCGTAGTGGTGGATATGCAAGTGGGTTATGTGCTGGTGGGGCGGCTAGTGGGTACGCGGGCGTCCCGACGGCCTTGCGGTGAACACGCCCTGGCGGCGCTGGAGGCCCTGGGAGGAGGCTGACACGAGCCCGCCGCGCGGAGGAACTCGGAGGCGCGGCATGTAGCGCTCCAGCGCACGATGCGACGGCTCCTCGCCGCTTAGCACACTTTTCGAGCACGCGCGCAGGTCGCTTCGTATGCTCAGCAGATCCCTGCTTCGCCATCAACACTACGCACTTGAGAGCTAGAGAGAGGAGGAAACGCACGAGATAACGTCGATGTCCGTGTCCCTGCGCAACGCGCGCACCGTCGCGCCGAGCTGCAGCCCGACGAGCACAAACGCATTCCGCTACACCTGCCCCTCGCCCGCGCGCCGCGCGCCCACACAGTGAGCAGCGCGTACCTGCAGGCCCTGCGTGAGGCCCAGGCAGCGCCGCGACCAGCGCCGGGGTACGTCGCTCGGCTGGCCTCGGCGAGCGCGGGACGGCGGGCGACGCGGAGGTGCTTGGCGAGCGGGGCGGCGCCGTGCGGTACGGAGAGGTTGGGGTGTCCATCGTCCCTGCTTCCCGTTTAGGCATGGGCAGTGGGGGAGGGGCAGGGGGCGGTCACTAACTCACGAGGACTGCGCCGAGTTACTTTATCCCAGGCGGCGCGGGACTGGGGGCGACGCCATGGACGTTTATGGCTTGGCCGACGTAAGTAGATGGGGCGAAGGTGCTTCGCGGGCGGTGTAGACCATTGTCGCGGCGTGTTGTGGTGGGCGGATGGTGGTCGGTGGGGGCAACAGACGGGACGGGAGGGGCCAATATAGTACGTGCGCTGGTATATGTATGATATGCTCGTGCGCCCGCGGTCGTCGGCAAGCCACCGACGACCCCGCGAATCCTATCGGCGCCTAGCGCCGTCCCATGGAAGCCCTCCGAGCCTGCGCGTGGGGACGTCTTCCCCGTTTCCTGAAGCCTGCCGGCCCCGCCGGCACGGCGGACGCGAGTGCATCGGCGACGCCAGCCCGACGGCGACGTGGCGAGCTGCAGCTGCGCACGGCCGCAGCCGCCAGGCTTCGTATACCCATGGCTGCGTGATCTCCTCCGCGGCCCGTCACGACGCTCGGGCCAGTCTGCGAGCGCCGGGGCAACGCGCTACGGCTACGCGCGCGCGCAGAAACAACAACAAACGCAGATGGTGGCACGCCGCGAGGTGGCCATCGAGATCCGCGCCGTGCCCGCCATCACCAGACGTCCTTAGAAGCCGCGTCGTGGGCGCGGCCCGCTAGCGCCCGAGCGGCGTGCCCACGGGCGGTGGGCGCGCGCTGCGCGACGGGGCGGACTGTCCGCGCTTCAGCGTACGCGTGGCTCCATGGGGGCGTGCCCCCTGACGGCCTAATCGCAGATGTTGCAGCGGAAGCGGTTACGGTGGGCTGCGGGTTCCTGTCGACTGTCCCCCACGTGTTGCGGCGCACACTGTGAGACGCCATCTTCTGATTATTATGGCGTCGGGTGGCCCCCCAGCCCCACGGCCAGGTGGCCCGGCAGCGAAGCACAATGGCTCCACTACGGACGAGTCACCGCGCCTGCCGTGCGCCACAGATTGGGGAGGGGGGGGTTGCGGAGTAGACCTCTACGACGCCCACACTCGCTGAGTCAGCTACCCTCGGCGAGCCGGGAGCAATGCGCGATCAACGGCGCTGGCTGACAAAGCTCTCGCGGGTGCCTCAGAATCAACTTCCCCATCGTCCCGCTGATCGCCAGTCTTCGGTGATGTGAGGGCGGGGCGCCCCTGGTCCCTCGATGTTCTATCGGGAGGGTGCGAGAAAACAGCGCGTCAGCGCGCGCGATGTCAAACTTACTTGGTCCTGTGGTTAAATGCAACCATGGCGCGCACCGGCCCGGGTCCGATTAGCGATTACATGGCGTCGCGACCATGGTGGGGCGGGCACGATGATCTTTCCCGGTGTGGGGTGTCGCCACGGCCGGGCTTGCCTGATGTGGGTTTGTGCCATGTGGGGAAGCTGGTCTATCGGGGTCGTGGTGCTTGGGTGAGATTGGTGGTTCTCTGCTGTTGCTGGTATGAATGGGGATTGTGTGGAAGTGGGTACCGGTCAGTCACCAGTTGTCCGCTGGTTGTCGCAGTATAGTTTGCCCAGAAGAAAACACGGGCGTGCATGTTCCTCGTCTCGTGTCGAGTCACCGACGATGGAACTGCAGCGCTGTCCCCAGTGCGCTACGTAGCCTCAGGTGGTTGTCATATACCAGTTTGTGGTGTGAATGCGTAGGCAGAGGGAGCTGATGCGATGCAGCCACTTGGTGATGTGAGCCAGCAGTGGATCTTGCACATATCAAGTATCATATTTATTTGAGCTTTTAGTTTAATGTCTTGGTATCGCAGTCCTGACCAGTGAACTCAGGATACATATTCGCACTCCAATGTACAATCTTGTAAAGGAGCGGCGAGATTACCGGCACCAATGCGGAGCGTGCAGCCACGCGCCACAATGTCGGTGTTACGCGCCTACAGCAGACTGGTCGCCGTGCGGATGTCAAGTAGTACCTTGAGCGCCCGTTCAACACAGGTCTTCTCTGGGCAGCAAAGGCTGGTGCCGGAGGTAAAAAAGGATGCAAGACGCTTGGTTGATGGTGAAACCAGCTGCGATCGTGCATATATTACATTGCACATATTCTCATAACACGCATTCGGACTTGCTTATTGTAGCGCAGGTCGCTATGTGAAAGCAGTAGCAAGGACACTATCCACACTCGATGTACACTGCAGCATCAGTGACGACGATGAACTGGCATTACAGCGGTCTCGCGCGCCCAACGCGCGCACACGACAGACATAGTCGCCTCGGATGCCAGTACGTGCTTAGTAGCCTTACTAAGCAGCTTGCACGATGTTCATCACCTCGGCTGAGCGAACACAACATCATGTCCACATTCTTGCCTATTTCCTATCGCCAGCTGCAGTGCACACAGCACACCACACCCACACACTCCACACTCATACATCTAGTCCAAGTGTACCACGTGCGAGACTGACCGGCATATGCGCGTGCGCCACGATGCCGCGGGCTCACCCAATCGAGTTGTTCTCGTGTTGGGATGTGAACATGCCCGGAGAACGATAGATGCGTCGTGCCAAGTCCAATGAATCTCGCCATGATGACAGGCATGCGCACAACGCCACGCCGCGCGCCACAACGGGGCACCCCAACGCGGTTTTGGAACTGGCGTTTCGGATGTCGTGAATGGGCAGCGCCCTTGCGAGGCCCGAGGGTTATATATGACTCGGAGGATAGACGTATTCCGTACACAAGTTTCAGCCGAATCTTGTGCATGTTCGCTTTTGATACTGTGTGAGTGCGTGCGAGATGGCCGGAATGCGCGGGCGTGCTACGCGCAACCATGGTGCGTGGATGATCCTCCGCGCGTCATGCTTGCGAGCGTGAGGTATTACTTTCCCTCCTGGGCCGTTGACAAGTGGTCATGATCACGGGTGCACGCGAAATGGTCGCACAGTATTTATTACGCTACTAGTCAGCATATAAATGACTAGATGAGGGTGGCGTAGTTGACACTGGTGATTGCGGTTATTTTTTCATGGCGTACTCGGGCCTATCATTTGCGCTACTGCCGTATGAGTACAGAAGTGCCTGGATGCGGTGAAGTAAACAAAGTTCAAAATTCAAGTAGTAAGCAGCGAGTATAATATACAAAATGAAAGTCCGTTCATCATGCGCGTGTGCACGTCAAAAGTAGAGCAGAAATGAATCAATAGATCCAAACCTCAAATCGGGAAGAGAAATTTGCGTGGCAAGCAACTGTGCCTCACGATCAGTGACGAGCCATAGCTCAAAAGGCCGCCTCAGTCAAAGACGGGAGCGCAAGCAAGTTCCATCACGCCGCCTGCGCGCGGCACTCGCCCTCCCCGGCCTCTCCTCATCCCTCACACACTCACTGCACCTCCTTCTGAAACACCACCTGACCCCCATCAGCCCCACCCCCACATAACAAAAAACAAAACAACTTACTCACATTACACCCCCCTCCGCGCATGTAGTCCATCCTCGAGCGGGCGCCACCGGCCGGCACGCGCCCACCCAACCCGCGCCATCCGCCACCCGCTCGCAGCTCCCGCGCGTCCGCAAGGAGGTGTACCGCGGCGACGCGCACCCTGTCTTTCGCAGCCGAGCACCCGCGAACTGCGCGCATGCTCGCGGGGAACGGCGGCGGCGGCGGTGCGGCGGCGGTGCGAGAAGCGCGGCCCAGCCCGCGCGTTCGCGCAGGTGGATGGTAGCGGTAGAGCGGTGCTTCCGCGTCGTCGTTTGTCGTCTGCCGGGGCGAGGGTCTGCGGTGGGTTAGTGATGTGGTGGGTTAGTGCGGGTGTGAGAGTGCGTGTCGGGCGGGCTGACGGTGTCGGGGTCGGTGGAGGCGTACGCGTCGAGCTGCGCGAGGAGGTGGTCGCGCCCGTGTGGTATGGTCGAAGGAGCGCGGCGGTGTCGGAGGGCGTGGTGCGGGGCTGGCGTCCGAGCGCACGGGCGAGGTGCGCGTCGAGGCGTGTGGCGAGGGCCTGGTCGGGGGTTTTCTGCCGAGGGGTGCACGTTCAGGATGCGGCGAGGGTCTGGGCGCGTTGTTAGTAGGTGAGGCTGCGTAGATTGTGTGCGCGTGTGCGCAGCTACCCGTCGATGATGTACTGCAAGCCGTGTTGGTATGGTTTCGAAGCCTATTGTCCCTGCTCGGTTTGGCGCGGTGGCATTGATGATGTGGGTTCTGCGAACCGTATGTCCTTCTGCGTCAGGCGGTCTCGCTGAGGGTCGCGACCAGGGCAAGGTGTGATCATCTTTCTAAATGTCCGCCAGGAAATTCCGTCTCCTTTGCCTCCGGTAAGCCTGGCTTTGCGGTGTTATGGTACTTGTGGTGTATTTTTTTCTTAAATTGTTTCCGTTTCCTTCCTGGCGCGTCTCTGTGATGCCAGTTGAGTGGAGATATCGCGTAAGTGCCAGCCTGGGTATATGAGTGTTCGTCGGTAATGTTGACGGCGTTCAAATAGGCCTTGCGTGGCGCGCGCTCATTAGGCGTTAAGCTATTACATCGAGTTCACGTGATGGGGGAGGAATCAAACCACCGAGGGCGCGGCCGTCGGGTCCACCGAGTGGTCGGCAAATATTAGTTCTCAGACCCTGCCTCCATATTTGACAACCTCTATACCCTCACTGCCGCACTCGCGCTCTGAATGAACTGATTTTCTTGATTCTTTTGTTAGCATACTTGTTACTACTATAGTGGTCTTTTTTTGGTGTCGTTTTGTGGTGGGATGCGTGATAATTTGGGGCCGTAAATCATCTCATATGCGCGACAACGATAATGAGTGCCCCGTCTCTTGATCCAGTAGCCTTTCCAGTGCGCTAACGAAAGGATTTCATTACAAACTCTGAATAACCTGCCTATTCGATCTCAAGCTTGGATATCTAGTATAATAACTACCACCATACCGGTAAAACCTGTATCTGCGCAGTCGCGCGAACATGACAACCCCCACAAGCGCGATCAGCCTCCTCATCGCGATTACCTTGTTCTTTTGACAGGCCTTGCCTCGGGACAGCTCTACTGCGCCGCTCTTCATGGCTGGTGCTAGCCCCGCCACCGGCTATTACCACGAAACCTCTCACCGCGCACTCCCCTGCTTTCTCGCCTGCGACGACTCCCGGGTAAACCACCTTCCCGTGCCTAGGCGCACTTCAAACTGCACGGCCGACACAGTCGTCACGACCGCACGAGGCCCAGCCCCGCGCGCGCTCTGGTACGGGCACGTACATCGCCGCGGCAGCGCGGGACGCCGACGGCGGCGACGAGCGGCGCGACGGTGCAGCCGAGCATCCAGGCGGCGCCGGCGGCGCCCGCGGCGCACGGGGGACGCGACGAGCCAGCTGCAGCTCATGCACCTCAAGGCGGCGGCGCAGAAGGGCGGGTGGACGCTGCGAGCACAGGCTGGGGGTGCGATTCTGGAGCGCTTGGGCACGGAGACGGACCACGGCGCGGCGTGGAACGAGGTGTGGGGCTGCGATTGCGGTGGGCAAGGTGCGTGCGGGCGTGGATTTGTGCATCTGCGTGGGGTGAGATTGAAGTCTGATGTGTAGGGCGACGCTGCTGCTGCCGCTCGAGGCGGCAGCCTGTGAATGAGCCGATTACGCCAGAATTTATCAAGGATCATGTTGCGTTCTGGGATGGGACTGGATCGAGCGTGGATGCGCCCTGTCGTTACGCATCCTTTCTGGCATGCGCGGGACCATGGCGAAGTACGTTTTGTGAAGCCAACGTATTTCTTTTTGTTCGTTTTGATATATAACACGCTTATTGAACGTCTCACAGTGAAGTCCTGACGTTACAATCAACCATCGATACGACCGTCAAAATCGTTCCAGGCAATCCTTGACCCAGCTACGCGCAATGCAGCACTCGGCGCTCTTCCTCCCCTTCCTCTGCCCATTATACCCGTGCCCTCTTCCCTTCCATCCTCACCCCTTCCCTTGCCGGTCTCACCGAAACCGCCAACGCCGACCGGTCCCAACTACCCGTCATACAATCTCACTTCCCATCATCCATCGCTCCCGCTCCCACCGCGTCCTCACGCGGTCTCAACACCGACGAAGCCTCCACTTCCCCCACGGCCACGCCCCGGGAGCAGCACCACCACCGCCGCCCGACTCTCAAACCCGTTCGCATCTCTCTTCGGGAGGACCGCCACACCGCCCGCGCTGAGCCCGACCGCGAATCCCTCACCCCTGCACGCCGCAACGACGCCCGGATCACCCGACGGCGCAGCCCACGCCCACGACACCCCCGAGCCCGCGCTCGCCGTCCCCCGCATTCACGCTCTCGCGGCGCATCAACCGGCGCGCGGTCGCGCGGGACGTGCTGCGCGTCGTGCACGCCGAGGTGCGCGCGGGGCTCGCGGGCGCGGGCGCGCCGGGGGTGGGTCGCGGAGCGGCTCGACGCGTTCGCGGCGCGCGCGAGGGCCTCCTGCCCTTCGCGCGCCCGCACAGCGGCAAGAACGGCGACGACGCGGCGCCGCTCGCGCCGCGCGCGGACGAGGGCGCGGCGCCCGCGCGTGGACGACGTCGCGCGCCGGTTCCAGGATTTCTATGCGGAGGTCGAGGACCAGCTCGTGCGCCGGCGGTGGCGCGGGCGGCGCCCGTTTGGGGCGGGCGCGGGGCGGGTGCTGGCAGCATCTGCATGCGGGCGTCGGTGTCGTCGTCTGCGGAGAGCGCTGGGAGCGGGGACGAGCGCGAGGATGTGGATGAGACGGAGAAGGAGAGCGAGGCGGAGGACCGCGCGCCGCCGCCGGCGGATGAGAAGGAGAGGAAGATTCGCGCGGTTGTCGAGGCGGTTGAGCGCACGATATGTTCGGTGTTTTATGATCGGTACGTTTCTTCAATCTTGTTGTGGGGCGCATATACCCATGTGATCTGGTTAGCCTCTTTATGCAGAGCTCTTCGGACGACGCTACACACGACGAGGCCCTCTCAAGTCGCATCGCTGCGGTCAATCTGCTCGATTTAACACTGGCACACCTCGGGGTCGACGTCGGGGACTCTGCTGAAGCAGTTGAAGCAGTCGTGAAGGCTTGCGGAGAGAGTGAGCAGCATGTTGAATCTTCGTTGGCGCCGAACTCATACATAGTCATGATAGCTCTGAGCCAATTGGACGCGTCATGCCGTGCGCCAGCAGACAAAGCTGCAATGCTAGTCGCCGCTCACAAGATACTAGTCGGTAAGTGCTCAAACTTTGCTGCCATGCTCATACACATCGTGAACTTGCAAATGTAGATGGATTATCCAGACTGCCTCCTATCAAGCTCAAGCCTGAGGAAGAGCTGCTCGATGACAAGACACCTCGTGCACATACGTTTGGACATCGTGCTGAAGAGGAAGATGATGACGATGAGCCAGAAAATGATTCAACTCGGAACATACTGCAAGACTCTCCCACTGTAGTTCTGTCACCCGATACGGAGGATCCGCCGAGCTTGCCATCCGCTGGCAAACACGCAAAGTCTTCCACGACTTCGGACTTGAAGCCACCATCCTCGCCTCGTCTAACAATATCGCCGCCGCCGCCAACGACGCCTACACCTGTCTCTGGAGACTTGATTCTGCCCCTCATGATCTTTGCTGCGGTAAAGGCTAATCCGCCCCACTTAGTCTCTCACTTGCTCTTCACACAGCGATTCCGCAATCAAACTGTTGGTGGCGAAGAAAGCTACTGTCTCATTAACCTAATGGCCGTCGCCGAATTCCTGGAGAACGTCGATCTCGCAGCTTTGGGTTTGGGCGAGAGCGAGAAGACGGTAATCAGGTACATTCTTATTCTCTGTGCCGCCCTCGCTATCATCTCACATTGCACGTACAGCACCGCCCGAACTAACCCCCATCAGCGTGACCCGCCCGGGCTCATCGCCGACAAGCCCGCTCAGCGGCAATGCAACGCTTGCGCGGCGGGCGCGTTGAGCAGCAAGTCGACGCCATCACCGGTTCGGCGAACAAGGTCATCTCGGGCGTCGTCGACTCGTCCTTTGGTGTCTTGCGCGCGCTCCTGCCCGGCACGCAGGCCGCCGAGTCCGCGGCGGCAGCAGCAGATGCAGACGCGCCCGACACGCGCCCCGGGTTCGGGCTGCTCCGTCGCGACACGGGCTTTTCGATTGCTAGCCTGGCGGCATCTCTCCCTGGCGCGGGCATGCGTGCGAAGACGCCGGTGCAGAAGGACGAGGAGGCTGGGCAGCAGCTCGTCGAGGTGCCGTCGCGGCCTGCGTCGGTGCGGTCGGTCCCGGCCTCCCGGGTCCTCTGACGAAGACAGCGACGGTGAGGACGACGAGGAAGACGACGAGGAAGAGGAAGAGGGGGAGTACGACACGCGAAGTATCCGTAGCTTCGAGAGTATGATGAGCAGCCGGAGCAAGGAGCGCAGGCGGAAGAAAGTGGCGAGCGCGAATGCGAATGGCAGGAAGAGTCTGAGCGATCGGCTCGCGAATATGCCGGGCTTGTCAAGGTTGTCGGGAAGCGGACACGAACATACAAAGGTAAGCCGCAACTGCCTGACATCACTACAAACTTCTGACATATCCCAGACCTCGCCTCCGGCGTCCCGCCGCTCTTCGCTACTCGTCCCTCCTGCCAATCAAGTACTCAACCGTTTTGACACTCCGTCTTCATCACGAGCGGCGTCCTCCAGTGGCCATACGGATCTCACCGCCCAACCAACGTTTCCTGGAATGCACTGAAGATGATATCAAGGTATCCGAGGTAGGCTAGAGTTGTTTGAAAGAGTACAAGAGGATGGTGGAAGCGGTCAGAGCAATGGGTGGCTTTCACCAGGACTCATAAACGCATCCGTTTCTTTTTTTATATCGTTGGGTTCTTGCCTATGTCACGCATAGTCCATTCGTTACAACATTTGACGCAACGGTGACTAATGTTATCTGGCCGAATAAGATGGCTACGCACCTTCTCGGTGCCGTTGACAAGTGCCCAGAAATCGGCGGCAGAGAGTTCACCGGCACCCCTACTGCGGGTACGCTCTAACTTCGTCTATGACTCTTAGTACAGTTTGTGCTCAATGCATCAGACACCGGTATATGCTGCTTGTGGTTCGATCCGAATATATTTGTAGCAGTTAAGTGGCAGTTCCATCCACGTAGGCCTATCACTGGCAGTGGCTCGTAAGGTTTCGGGTTGCAATCAAACTGAGCGAGTAGTGGGTACCGTACGTTTGTGGGACGAACCAACAAAACATGAGCGAAAGGCTAACATTCAAACTCAAGCGATCATCCATCGGAGCTTCACAAGATTCAGACGTAGCAGTGATGCTATCCGCTGCAGCGCTGCAATATCTGCTACTTGCTACTTGATTGGAGTAAGACGGAGTGGCGATCACTCATAGGGTCCGAGGAATGATTCAGTGCAGCAGTCCAATCATCGGTTCCACTACAACGATAGTACATGTGCCTAATTATCTTGAGACAATGACCAGCCGGACATTTCACTCGTCGAACGTATACAGAAGCATATTCAAGCGAATGGGTCACCTTCGTCAACTACTGGTAAAGTGCTGCTAGCACCCGGCGTGGGTTTAAAACTTTTTCGACGCTGATCCTGCGTGACTCCCACTCTCGGATGGTCGTTTGCTGCTGCTTCGTTTGCCCACCGGGACATACAGAATAGAGCCAAGACCCTCGAACTGATCTTCTGTCTTGACCTCTTCAGGCGTGGATTGAAACTCGTCTAGTACGTCAGCCAGGATTTTCTCGAAATAATGGTGAGTATCGAAGCTTCGGTGGTCTGCCGACAACTTGCGGCGCGCCGATCGCGCGACTTTTTTACCCGCACTCTCTATACCCCCAGTCCGCTTGGAGTTGTTTGAAGTCCAACGTAGCGTAATGTTCCTTGCCAAGTTGGTATAAGGCGAGTGAGCAAAGCCGAGAGCATGGGGTTGGTCTCGCCATCAAAGTCGAAATCCCAATCGCCGTGAGTCATGAGACGCCGCTTGCGTCCAAGACTGACGTAGTACCCTTTAGTTCTCTGCGCCCCGAAGTACCTGTCCTCAAGATGAAGGGCTAAGCGGTTATTGGGGCCATCAGGATCGGGGAGTCTTCCCAAGGAGTGGGGATGGAATCGTAGGATAGAGATGGTGTAAATATGGAGGAAGGACTCGACATCGTCAGCGAGCTCATTTGGTTTGCGAGGATAGTCGAGGAGTAGTGCGGACATGTACGGGCCAATGTCCCCCTGTATACGTTGTCAATGAGCAAATAACCGAAGATCGTTAACTTGCTTAAACATCTTACCGATCTTGCATGTTGGCTGGCGTCCTCGTGTAGCTCGCAAATGTACTTGCATAGGTCCCAATCGTTGAGAAAGGCTTTTCCGGTGGCAACGTCGATGAGGATGTTGCTCGAGCTGATGTCCCGGTGCAGAATTTCCGCCTTCTCCCATGCGTCACGATGTGCTGTACATCTCGGATCAGCTACGACCAAGAGTTTTAAAATTAAACCGAGCAATATACCTAATAGTGCATCATAGAGGCTTGGATCAGCTCTCGACCATTCTTGTAGGCACTCCAAGGGCTGGCCAATTTCCGCAACTACGAGTCGATGGTGCCGCCGTGTCGCCGGCCTCGGCTCACTCGTGAGATGCTCCTGGGTCAGGGTTTCCTGACAGCCCGACGAATCCGCAACATTGCCTCCCGCAACTAGCGTGGCAACGTTTCGGACTTCCGCTCTTGCAAAGTTTCTGATACACTTCTGTTTCCGGGTGGACTGTAGGATGGACAGCATACCAGTAATCCTTCAAGAATACACTCCGCTTGTGCTCTATGTCGTACGCCACAAACCCTTTGCCTCCGCGGCCCAGTCGGTGAACGTGAACCATAATGATGTCTCCCGATAAGGAATGCGTGAGACTGTCCCGTTGGGGGTAAGGGGTTATGTGCTGAGCTACGTGGTGCAGCCGCCGCTCCATCACGAGATGCACCGGTCTCCCTTCCATTGTCAGATTCCTGTCGTATTAGCTTGCAGGGATTGGGGCATGTAACCTGTGAACACATCGGATGTTAGCAACGCTCTTTGAATTGTGATGATAAAGCGAGACTGGCCTTCTGGATAGGGTACAGCTTAATGTCTGTAAGGGATCTGTGTTTACGCAGTCGCGCAGGTAGATGGAATCTTGAGGGATGGAGTCGTAGTGTTCCTTCAAAGCCTTCACCTCGTCGTCAGACGCTAAGGTTACCGTGGGATCGTATCCTTGGAGGGAAGGGTCTGCCTTGGCGATGCGATAGAAGAACCTGAATAACTTCCTCGGCTCTTCGATGTAGTCGAACGGTGTCGTGACGAGAGCCCCCGCGCGATCCCAACGCATGAGATATGCCATACGGTTGACTAGAATAGCGCAGAAGAAGAATTTGCGATGCTGGCGTAACAGAGCTTCGGCGGCGTATTTGGTGATTTGTACGCGGGTTTTCTTAGCGGAATCGTTGTTGATGAGTAAGAGGTTTGCCGTCCTTGTCGACTCTGTACGGAGCCCAATGCTTCTGGTGCTTGACTTCGACGAGCGTGGTCATCCAAGCCCAGGCGGTACGAGCTTGAAACGGCTTTCTAATTTCAGTAGCTTGCTCTTCAGCATTCTCGCAAGAAGAGTCTTCAATCTGATCTGGAGTTGGTGGGGTGGAGTCCTCGCTGGGTACCGTTCCGTCGTCTCCGTCCAGACCGGTCGCAGCAGAAAATGCCCCGTCCGTGAGGCAGCTTTCTGCTCCCCCTGAGACTCTTGAATCGAAGGCAGAGTGTACGCCGCGCTCGCAGGAAGCGTCTTCTTATACATACAGAGATCGGGCTTCATCTCTGGGCTGCTCCCGAGTTCTGGGTTGAATCCGGTGGTCAAAATCGTGTAATCGTCGCCGCAGAGCTTGAGTAGATCATTGACAACTGCACACTTCATCGAGTAAACGTCAGCAAGACATGTACATATGTTCAGTGTCGTGAATCACGTACGAGAGGTTCATAATAGTCATGTTCTTTTTTACCGTTGCAAGGAACCCGAGAGAAGTCACCAGCGTCTCTCAAGATGTTCTCCGGTACGGCGTTCTTGCTTTGGTGGCAAACGCGATCCCATTCGTCGTTGTCCTCGATGAGGCCCCACATCGGTTTCATCTCGCTCTCCACTGCCCCAGGATATGCTTCTTTATGCTGTGGTTCAAGCTTTGGTCCACGAGTGGAAACCTTGAGGTGACGTGGCGTCCCGCTATGTTCAAGAGGTGCGTTTGGCGGGGTCTGTGACCGTGGAACAGCCTGGTTCAACATTGTTGTCACAATCTCGTGGTACGGAGACGCAAAATGTTGCACGTACCTTGTCAGGTGAGGGGATATACGGTGGCACTCCAACAGAGGATGTCGCAGGCGCTAGACTATGCTTATCTACCCTGAGGATGAGCGACCCAAGTGGTGAGCGATACAACAGCAATCGGGGCGTACCGGATGCGTCGTTAGTTACAGCCGGCGAAATCGACAGCAATTCGACCCGAGGGACGATAGCAGTGTCGTCCCGGAGTCTTTCCCAGACCGCGGGGGAGTCGCCTTGGAGAGTCTGAGACGTGTGGTGAGACATGGCTGCGGACAGAAAGGTGCTTGTGAGGAAAACCTACACAGTGAAATCGGTCTCGATATATATACGTGAGTACGGAGGACGAATCAGCGACAAGTTCACTGCGGCCACAGACTGTTGAGAATTTGACTTCGGGCTCACGCCGGGGGAGGATGACCACGTTGTAGTTGGTACGCTGTCAAAATTGTCAAGGAATGGCCTATGTCGAGCTCTCAGGCACCTCAGATAGGACGAAGTGACTCACAAACGAAGAACCGAAAACGGTAGTTTGGTTCGAAAGCAGCCCAGCGTGACTGGCGCCTATGCTGGCGCGGTGAGGGGTGTTCGGGGGTACCCTTGATCACGCTCTGGTTGCCCCAGACCCTGAGTGCGCTTCGTTACTCAAGCATTGAGAGAAATATAAGATTGGAATAAAGTTTACTCACTTCTGGCATACAGGCTTGTGACACACTTACTAGCACTCGAGAACGACCCGTACCATCCGTCTTCTTAGCGTCACGTGTAGACAGAGCAAGTAGAGTTCCCACGCATCAATATCAGACCCCTGATACTGCAGTCAAGGATCAATAATGTGGCGTAGGGATGCATTCCCTGCCACGACACTGTGAAAGCATGAAGATATTATAGATCCGACCTGATCCCCCTTACAATATGATTCCATAATTTCAACCATTTATAACGACCGAAGAGTGTTGGAGAGGAGGATTCCCTGGATTATAGTGAGTTGAAGTTCTTCGTCCGATCATAGCCACTCCCACTGCTTCATCGGATCTGCGGCATTACAGGTACCACATCTGGCTCTTCAGCTTCTCTAATGCTTCAGCTTCACGCTGTCACAGGATCAGCAGCGGCAATAGGCCTGGGCAGATCCCGGATTTGGTCTGATCATCTTGATTTGCGCACTCACTCCCTCATTGGCACGTTTCAGAAGCGATCCATCAGCTATCCGTCGTGCATCGATAGAGCCCATTGCAACTCTCACTCCACCAAAGCCTGACCGGAGACGAGTCCATTCTCTAGAGCCACGCTCTTCTGCAAAGGCTCGTAGCCTGTTCCCCGTGTCACCATGAGATTACCTGCTGGCATCGTTCTACCTTGAAATTTAGATGGTCGAGGCGGCGTTCTTACATTTACTTCAAAGGAGTCGACTCGAGGTACGCCTTTCAGCATGTGAGCATGAGCCAGCGGAGAACTTCGGGAGAACTACGGTTCTTCCACCAAATTCGTTTCCTCAGCCAGAGAACCGTGCGCGCCGTGAGCACCGATTAATCAATGGCCTGAAGAACAGCTGGCCGTTAGTGTATTCTACGTCAGGCTCGTCAGATTCTGATAGAGTCACTCTTGGCCCGAGACGAGTGTTTTCTCATCTATCTTAGTGCTACCGATACACAGACAGTCCATCGATGCAGGGAGATCCGTGTGAACGGTTCAGTTCGTCGATGTAGTCGAAGAGTGTGCGTCGTGACAATGACATCCACGTGATCCTAGCACAGAGTATGCCTTACTTTCGGCGACGACAGCGGTGGAGAAGAATGTGCGACGTTGACGCAAGAAGGCCTCAGAGGTATACTTGATGATCTGCGTGTGATTTGCGGCAGCTTCCTTGGAGATGTTTGATGAGAGGTTCCCATCCTCGTCGACTGCGTACGGAGCGGCGCGCGGATTAGGCTTGACTCCCACAAGCACAATGTTCCACTGCGCCCAAGCAATACGAGCTCAATACGCTTGATGGCTTCCATGACTTGCAGTGCTCTTACCTTTAGCTGTTCTCGAGCGTCGTCTTTCTCCCACGCTTGAGGTTCGGATAGCGCGGTCGTTTGAATTCCTTTGGCGTGCATCATGGGAGCGTCTTCCGATCGAGAAGAGATGGTGTCTTTGGCCTCGTTCTTGAGCTCGGAGGGTAGAGTAAACATGGGCTCTGCAGTACCGTGCTCATCCCGGACATAGGCAAAAAGGACGGCGTCATGTCCAAACGTTCAACTGCAGACTCTATGTCTAACCCTGCCCGGGCCGCAGCTCAAGCCTACGCTGTAGTTGCAACAGGGTCAGGATTGTGAGGAAACAGCCTGTGAAGAGTTCCCATATGCCCTATATCGGTGCAGTGACTCACAAATGACACCCCGAAAGCGGTGGGTTTGGTTCGAGAGCAAGGCTGGCGTCTGGTGGACGTGGTCTCGAATGTTCGGGGTCTAAGTATTTGATTGCGCTCACCCGTATCTAATGAACTTACCGTAGTCGGCAGTAGGTAATCTATTCTACTTCGCCATCGGCGGCAGTTCAACGCTTCGTTTCAGGGAATTAATTCCTAGAAGTCTGTAAGTACATGAGGAACTTAGGCCTGGAGGCTGGAGAGCGGCCCCCACGTGAGCGGGTGTCTCTCAGAGTCACGTGCCAGTACTGCTGTCCCCCCTGATACCCCATCATGAATCCAAAGTGTGGCGTAAGGAGCCATCCCCTACCTCCACATTGCACCGACGCGAGGATATTATGTCACAGAGTTGGAGCTACCAGCTGAGTGACCCTATATTCAAATGCTCTCGAAACGACTATGAAACCGCCGCCGAGAGAGCCGAATTACTTAAATTTCATCTGTAATATTCATTGACCTTGAATAGTGAAGCCCCCGCTCCACTAGTCCCGCAACATTACGGGGTCCCCTACAGCTCATTTTACCCTCCTACAATTCCCCCGGGAAACGGATCAACATCAAACGAGAATTCCACCTGCACGCCGTCGCGATATGAATATAGTCAGTGTTCTACTCCTCATGTCCCTGGCTGGTCCCTGGGCTCGAGGCTTCGTCTTATCATCATGATTTTAATTCTCCGCATTGATTTCCTCGTTGCTAGTAATTCTGACATGCTTCGAGAGCAGTCTACCAGATATTCGTTAGGCATCGATGACACCGCCGCCATTGTCCGCTGTGTCAGAAGTCCGCGCTTGAGCCTCTGCCCGCATTCTGCTCATCAGCCACAGCCCCCAATGGTCCGAAGCTATCTGATTTTACGAAGCACGTCGTTCCATTGGCTATGGAGTCGAGAGATCCGATAGACACTATAAGGCAGTCTTATTGTGGTAGGACGCCCGTGTATTGATCACGCTTTCCAGCTGAACTTTGATTGCTACGCGAGCTTTTGAAGCTGTATGACTGCCTGGATCCAGGGTTCACATACCACCGCCGGGATCTTGCGCCACGGAACGAGGGGATTTACCACCCCACAGGCACGTTGCTCTCTTCCTGGATCCATGTGCTACATGCCTGTATGCAGGGAGATCTTCGAACGCACTATCGAAGACGAAGCTCAAGTATCTGGCCGCCGATTCCGTTTTACTTCCAACCAAATGCCTGTATTTGCGTCAGTTAACGAATCATTGCCACGCTCCCGCGGACTCGGAGTCTATACGCTGTACCATCCCACCGCGCCTGCTATAGACACTGATCGTCCTGAGAAATGCACGAGGCTGGCTCATGACACCCTGGTCCAAAATGTTCCGCCGATCAGTACTAGTCCGCACACTGCAAAAAAGATGCGCCTCCTCAGGTCACCAATTTGGCACTGTCACGATATGCTACGGTCGAGGCATACCCTCTCGCATGTGAGCGTGAGCCGGTGGACCAGTTTCTACATCATATCCGCGAATTATGCCTTATACGCCGAGCTGCGCGTGTGCTTCAGTGATTCAAAGTACCAAAAGTACCAAGAAAAAGCTCACTGCTATCTTCGTGCTCCGCATCACTCCTGTCACACAGCGATCGATAGTGGACGTTCGCGATCCGAACAGCGAGTATCTGTCCGTTAATCAGTAGTAGACTAGCCGCAAAGTCCGCCGATAGAGGACAGTGACTACGTACGTCGTAGTTCCGTCTAGTCGCGAGACGCTACCACTGAGCCCCCTAATGTGGCCTTAGGAAGGCAAGACATGTATGAGTGGGACATCAGCCTCATGCGCTGTTGGGCTTCGAATGAGGTCTCTCGGTTATTGCGAAGCCACCCAAAGTTTACCCTGCCTCGCCCCCGAATCCCTCGCTCAGGGAAGCCTTTCCGATGGGACTAAACTCCGCCTACAGTAGACTGTGACGCCATTTCACGGCTTGATGGCTTCAGAATTTTCAGATATCTCCCATATTCCCGCAACGTCGTCTTCTCCCGATGGTACCGGCTCAAATAGCACGGGTTTTTCTTCGGCGCGGATCGCAAGACTGCCCTCCGATTCGGCTAAGACGGGACCTTTGGTCTCGTTCCAGGCTCGAATCGCTGAGGGCAGAGCGAAGCCGACTCGTGCTCACCGTACTCGTCCTTCCCAGATGCGATAAGTGATAGCTTGATGTTTACGTGTTCTCTAGGCTCTGAATCTAGTTCTGTGAGTTTCACGGTGTACTCGCCATCGCATAGCCTTAGGGCAAGAAGTTTGTTCACTGTGGCGCATTCTACCGGGGCAACAATCGGTCGGGTACGGAGGGGCATGATGCACAGGAATCTACACACCAGTGAGCCATGATAAGGATGTCCTTCTTTTTGGTCGAAGGGAACATCGGAAATAACCCCCAGTTTTCAAGTTCTCCAGGATGTTGTACGCCGGTAGTGCGCCACCATCGCCTTGACGGCAGTAGTGGTCCCACTTGTCATCGTCCTTGATTAGGGCCCACTCCCCTTGTTCATGCCTTCCCCGAGTACCGAAATATGTTTCGATCGTAGAACCGAACACGCGTGCCACCCCAGATGAGAACGGAGAACGGAAGATGAGAGTCGTTTCCAACTGGCGGAGAGAGCGCCGGCGGACGCTGCCGATACATGCTCACAGCTGGCCGGGCCGACTGCCATGTGGAAGTAGAATACGACTTGGGGTGTATGATTAACGGCGCAGTAGTAATGTGTTAGATTACAGAAAGCGTAGCTGTGAGTCTGTGCTGTAGTCTACTCGAATGATCACGCATCTTCATCATGAGTCCTTGACACCCTTGCTCAGCTCCTCCAGGCCCTCGTCATCTTCCCAGAACGCCTCTGCCCCTCCGCCGTCTCCCCGTTCTGTCGCAGCACCTTGCTGTCCGCAAGGTTTCCCTCCGCAACATCCGCAATGCCCATACTCTTCAGATACTGCTGCTTCACCTCCGTGTCGAGGCGTTCGGCTTCGCGCTCCTCACGGCTGCCCTTCCACATGAGGCGCTCGAGGATGTGGCGCACGGTCGTACGGAGCACGAGGTAGCCGTGCGACGCCGCAAGCGCAACGACCGCTGCAGTCATGAGCAGCTGGGTGGTGCTCGAGCGTGCGCTGGCGAGGTGTGTGTGGTTGTGCTGCAGCGTCGTACCAACGGCCTTGCAGTGGTCCGTGGGACGGAAGAGATACACGAGCGCGGAGTTGCTGAGCGCTGCAAGCCACGCGAGAAACGCGAGGGTGTCGAGCCAGGCCCAATCGTGTCCGTGCGGGCGGATGCGTGCGGTTTTTTTTTAGGATTCGGCCGGCGCGTGTGCACCGCGATCTTGAACGCGTCCGAACGCATTTCAAGCCAGTTGTTGATTAGCGACATTACTGCGGCGTTCTTCCGTTAGCAGAGTGACGAGGAGGGAAAGAAGGAACCTACCCGAGCCAATGGCCAGATCGTCGACCACAAGGCGACGTAGCCGAACTGCGTGACCATTTCGCTGTAGTCGGCGAAGAGAGCGTGTACTCAGGGAGAGCAACCTCCCTCTTGACACGTTCCATAAACTCGCGCTCCTCGGCACCCTTGATGCTATCCTCGGTGCTCTGTCCGTCCGGTTGGTCCTCGAACGATACGCGCTTCTTCTTCGCGCCTGCCGCATTGCTAGCGAGGGAGAGGCCTTTGCCGCTGCGAAGCCCCTCAATCGCGCGCCGTGATGTACGGGAGTCCGATTTCGAGGGAAGGTGTTTGATGACTTGGTTCGTCACGGTGATGGCGAACATCTGGTCCTGTAGACGGGTAGGGTTGAGTTTGCCACGGGCACTCGCACCGTCCATCTCCCACAGATGCGTCGCGCTCGCGTTTGCCGCCTTGGCTGCGTCTTCGGCGATAGCCGATGTCGGGCTTGCAGAGGAGAGAGTAGAGAATACTGACGTAGCCCAGCCCTTGGCCGTGCTGTGGATCGGGGTCTCCTTGTGGAAGAGGTACAGCTGAACGAAGGTCATCACCCTCCTCTCCAAAGGGAACATAGACGAATGCCGAGAGCGCCAGGCCACCATACGCCACAATAGAGGAGAGGGAGAATGTCTTGATAGTGAGCGAGGGCGTCGTGGGTAGATTGATGTCCGTGGTTTTCCCAGTCGGTGAATCGAACAGCGTAGCCGTGGTAAATAGCAAGCACGCGCGGGACGAGGAGCATGAATAGAATAGTTGGGCTGAAACCCTGTTTCGATTTAGTTAGTAATGACTTTGGCGTGTACCACCAGGAAAACTCACAAGAAACTTGGCACCAGGCCCTTTGTATAGCTGAGTTACAAACGCCTCAAAGACAAATATACCAGTCAAGACGGAGGCCAATACGGTGGCAAAGAACAGAACAACGGGTACACTGGATAGAATACGAAGCTCCCGGCGCCACCATTTGATGGGTTGGTACTGTGCTCTTCGCTTCTCCACGCGGAACGAGCCTCGGGTACCCCAGCGGACCGATAGGATTCGTTGTTTGATGCGCCACCACTCGACGAATGTGACGGACCAGACAAGAAGGATCGACGAGAAGACGGTGGAGTATGGGATTGCAAAGAAGTAGAAGAGTGCGCCGGCCCGCCGAAATGAAGATGAGGAACTTGGTGTATGATGCGAGGAAAGCAAAGTATAATGCGACGGCTTCACCAAACTGAACTTTTGTCATTATGAGCGCATATATGCCTTGCTAATTCGACACGACATACCTGCCCTCTAATCTTCTCTGGGGTGACGAGGCCTAATTGGCGAGTAGTCCACGAGCGTATCCAAGTGTCATTGAAGAGATGGTCGTGTAATGCCATGATGGACTCCACTCGATTCCAGTCTGTCGACCCAGGAGCAATCCCGAGACCACCGTCGCTGGGCATGGATGTAATGTAAGCGTGGACTAGTCGTATACGGTCGGCGGGGGACAATGGAATCGCGTCGAGGTCTTCAGCCGTTATCGAATGGGTACTCGGTAGGCCACACAGAAAGTCGGAATGTCTGATTGAACGTCGTCAAGGGCTCAGACTTGGACAAATCCCATAACATACCTTTCTCGCTGAGCTAGCCTCTTCAACAGCGTAGATGGGCATTCCACCAGCACAAGCAGTTGTCCATCACGCTCGCCCCTTTTGCCCACAGCCATTAATCCGCCCCTCTTCAATGCCTGAAGCAGTCTGGAGTACTGCTCTGAGGCCTGTCGCGCATTTTGTCTCGCCAATGCCTTGGGCTCGATCTTGCCCCCGACGCGGAGCGAAAGACGAGTACCAAGTCGACCTTCGGGGCCATCCTGGTCGAATACTAGAGGACGTCGAGGTCGTGTAGGTTATAGTTGGTGAATGAGTCGTGAGCGTTGTGAATGAGGTGGGATTAAGGGCTACCGAAGCAATAATAAACGAAGGCGCGGATAGCCACTGACCTCAGGGAGCGTGAACGCGGTCCAATGACTTCACAGGCACAGCGGGTGTATATTTCTCCACAGCGTTTGGTTAGTCTTCCCGCTGGTCGTTCCCCGTAAAGCTGGTTGTCTTGCTCTTGATTAACGGTACTTTGAGATATATGAGAATGACAAAGAACAAAGAGGGAAGGAGATGAAGAGCTTGCTCGACTGTGGCTGCAGAGCGAGACCAGTGACGACCATGCTTGGGCGCTAGTGCTTCGACGCGCCATGCGCCACGGGTCCGGCAACACGCGGGCGCGGTACTGCACTGAGGCTCGTGCTGAGAATTCATTGAATACTCGAGTTCAGGACGTTCCTGCATGGTACATGGGATCGAGTGTCCGACTCCAATATATAAAAAATATAGATTTGTAGTGTGTCAGTGAGTATCATTCAAGCAGCCCAAAACTCGACTTGAAAGGGCTAAGACAGGTGCATGTTCGACAGTACAAGGCGATACAAAGTAAGTACGACTTTCCAACCGTAATCTACCGTCATATATTTTGAACCTAATCCACGTCTCCTTGCGATGTATGACGAGGTATTTTATTACCGCAGTTGGTAGTAGAGTGCTCACGCTCTAACGATCAACGACAGTTAAGACGCACTAGCGGGTGTGGGCCATTTCTGGCTCAACCGATTTATGAATTATTTATGCAACCCAGAATGCTTACAATATCTATCTGAAGGTGCTTGCAGCTTGCCATGGTGCTCTATTGGGCGTGCTTCTCGCCGAGCTGCGCTCGGGAGTCATGCGCGCGCTGATACATAGATGTACCGCGAGCTGTTAGTGGTACAAGTAAGTAGTCTCTCCCATTTCCCTTGACGCGAATGCGTCACGCCGGCCTCGCAAACCGTTCACGAGACGGCAGGAGCGTGCAGCGTACATGCTCCCCGTCATCGGCGTTCCGTCTCGCACTGCGACCGTGCGCCGCTCGGTGAGTCTGGTCTCCTTTCATCTTGATTGCCGGCGGCGCCGCGAGGGCAATTCCTGCAGATGAGCGCAGTTCTTCGCGCTGTGCTCTGGTGGTGATGCCGCCACTCCCACGCTGTTCGCGCTCGTCAGGTACGTCAGTCAGTCTCTTTGGCCGTTTCTTGCTGACCGCTGAGGTCGCGTTTAGCGGCTCTGTGGCCATTTGAAGACCTTTCGCGCGCGCTTGAGATGACACTGTTGCTGTCTTTACCCATCGGTAAATTTTGGTAAATTTGAATGACTTATAAATCTGAATGTTTACTTGCTTTTAAAGGCCCTCCTACGCTCTGTGTGCTTCTTGAAAAAAGCGCGAGACAGCGCAGCAAAAGTGACCGAAAGACAAGGTAAGACATCAGCAATCCGTAAGAGTGAGCACAAGGAACCACACACCTCAAGACACCCGCGTGACCGGGAGACCAGACCGGGAGCCGCGGTATTCAATGCTCTCAAACGAGAGCCGTGCGGCTGCTTGGCGCCGTGTGCTGAAACGCCAGGGTGTGCGCCGTCTGCGAGACGGCGCAGTGCCTACGCTGCGACCGAGGCCGTGGGGGCTTGTGAGAGACCAGACGGACCGGCCAAAGTGCAGGCTGTTGCTTCTCTGCGTAACGAGGGGCGACGTGATGCCGCCATCGTTAAAGTACGTGCACGCCCGTTATGTTTGAGGTTGGGGGCTTGAGATCAAGGAGGGCGGGCGGCGGTAAGGGTCTGTTTTCGACGCCGGGTCCCTCAAGGTCGGGCCTTGTGGCTTGCTCTTTGGGTGTCGGGCTCGTTTGGAGTGTCGGACGGTCCCCAGAGACTGTACGCGCGCGGCGCGTTATTGAGCGCAAGACCGCGTCGAAGACGTGGACGCGAACCGGGTGGGCTGCGCAAGGCGTGAGAGGGTGTGAGTGACTAGCAAGAATGAGTGGGACTTACCAGTTCGTCGCGGTGTGCTGCGTGCACACAATTGAGGCAAACACGGTGCGCCGCGCTGACACCGGGCGCCCAGAGTCGCAACCTGCAACAAAAGGCTTGGTTAGGACAGTGCCAGAGTGGGAGCAGAATACTGAATCTCACCTGGATGCCACTATTGGAAGTCGCGAGTGTGCCAGCGCGCATATCTCGCGGAGTCTCCAAGCATGCACCAGCAGACCGCTGGCAAACCGTCGAGAGCTCCCGCCGATGTGAAACGGCTTGTGCCAGACCGTTTGTCGGCCTGCAGAGATCCGCCTTGCTCGTGTGGTCTTGGGCTGCTGTTCCGACGGTCTAGCCTTGTCCGCGCCGCGTGGTCATCGAGCGAGTGAGATTGATTTTTGTGCACACCTGGGTGCTGACACAGGTCTATATACTCCTCTGTGGGCTCTTCTGCGTGTGCTGTCAAGATCTCGGCGGTGTTGCTGCGCCGTCTCCGTCCCCGCGGGAGGCCCTGTCGCATTTGAGTCGAGTGGACGTGCGCAGTCGAGAGACGTCCCGTTTTTTTCTTCACTGACCGCACCTTTCATATTTTTGCCATGTCTGGCTGGTTACTCTGTCTGCGGCGGCGCCGTGCTGGGCGGACATGGTGGTGGCAGAAAGGGAGGGTGAAGGAGGCCAAGCGCCCGCCGCGTAACGTCGTGCGTCCGAACGAGTTCGGAAATTATGCTCGCCACAACCGCGTCACCGGGCGAGATCGTTTGACCATACCACAGTGCGAATTGCGTCTGGTGTGCGCTGTGTCGACACGTTGTTAGTCGCTGTGCTTGAAGCTTCCAAGATAAAATGTATTAATTGGACTCTTCCTAGTACTGACTAGATACACATTTGAACTATACACGCCATTTCCCTCGCCCGCGTCGAACCTCGCACTGTCCGTGTCGAATCGTGCACTGTCTGCGTCCAGTCGCGCGCCATCCGCATCGAGTCGCACACTGAAAGCATCCTGCGTGACCACCGTCTCGCGGCCTCAAGGCCCCTCGCCAGCTAGCACTGCAGGCTCTCGAGCCGGATGCTAGCAGTAGTGTGCGAAGATCTCGGCGATGCCGAGCGAGTCGGCCGGAAACGTGCTGAGGAAGTCGAGGCTCGTGAGGTTTGCGCATGGAGAGGTACGCGCCCACGCGAGGTTCTGCAGCTGTACATTGCACAGCGAGCCGCGGTTCGCGCCGAGCAAGGCGCAGAGTGCGGCGGCGTTGCCGCCGCTCACATGGCCGAACACAAGCTGGTTGACGCGCCTGAAGCGCGGGAACTTCATCTTGCCCATCCTGTCGGACGACTGTCACACCACAAATCCCCCTCCACCATACCCACACCTTCGCGCGGCCAAACGGGCCTTGCGCCGCGGACTTTGCGAAATTCGCCATGGTACGGTCGTCCGAGGTCGGGCCTTGGAGCCCGCTCCTTGTGTGGCGGGCTCGTTCGGGGTGTCGATTGGGCATGTGAGAGGTCGGGGGCGCGAGAGCGTGCCACGGCCCACGGGTGTGACGGTGTGAGTGCGAGCGCGAGGTCGACGTGCACGCGGAAAGCGTCGTCCCGGGTGGGTCGTTCTTCTTGTGACGGCGTGAGTGCGAGGTCAGTTGTCTCGTTCTTGTGACGACATGAGCGGGTGGTCCCTCCGAGGTTCTTGCGGGCGGCGTTGTTCTTGTGACTGCGTGACGACATGAGCGTGAGGTTTGTTGTCTCGTTCTTGCGACGACGTGAGCGCGAGGTCGAAGGATGAGAGCAGCGCAGCTCGTGCGGCCAGGATTCGGACCGGCCTGTGCACGGTACTTGAATCGCACAAACGTGCTGGATAAATGCGGTGAGTAAGAGTCTCGCTCTCGATCTTGGTCTGTCGGCTTACCATGTCAGCTGCCCTCCTGTGGCGTGGTGGTTTTGGAACGTCGCGTACGACGCGGTTTTGAAAGGCGGGCTTATGCGCCGGACGCCGTTTGAGGATGTCGGAAATGTTCGCGGCGTGTCTTCAAGGTCTTGAGACAATGCTGCAGGGCTAAATCCTGCGCTAGATAATCAGTCGGCATGGAATTTGGAGAGTGAGTGCAAGGAAAAGAGACCCACCTCCGTGGGAGCGAAGCGTGCAAGGGCGGCGTGCGCGCAGACGAGCCCCGGACCCTGGAGGATTGGCGGGAGAGGTGAGACGCAAAGAAGTCGCTTGCCGCCGCGCGACGATGCCGGGTGTATGGCGTGGGTTGTGATGGGGTGCATAGCGTGCGCTTGATGGAGTGCGCGTGAAGAAGGAGCGTGGACGCGCGAGAGAGAGAGAGAGCAGGTCGTGCAGTGGCGCTCGCTGCGTGGTGGAAGCGATCAAAAACCGTTGTGGCGCGCGGAGAACGCCGAAACTCGACAAAACGCGGAAATATGCACGCATTGAACGTCGAATTAGGATATTTACAGACATACAGAGGCGTATTCATACATTTGTGACTAATAGAGAAATGGTTCAGACATCACTAAATTACCACTAACGACAAAGAGTACGTCCTTCGCAAGCCAAGGCGGCGGACAGACGGGCGCTTAATCTGGAACAAATGTTCGTCGAAGTTTGTGTGAGCTGCAGGAGTTGAAATATCGGGCGCTTAGCGTAAACGACTTGAGCGGGGGGGTGAAGTAGTCTCAGGGGTCTGCATAGTTAGTAGCAATATTTAGCGGTCAGATCCATGTACGACAATCTCAGAAAATCGGAACAAGTTTTCGATTCAAATTTGTATTGGAAACCCTAGGGTTTAAGGTTGGCAGACGCCCGAGGACGCTCAATTTTGAATCGAACGGTAACAAAATTCACGCTTTCCCCGTCTACGGTTTCGACGAATTTTGGTTAGGAAGAGATCCCCAATACCCAAACACGCATTGGAAACGATTTTATTATTCATAAATCGTAACAAATTCAATTACTCTGATACAGAAGTATGAGCCGACTCTCTCTTTTCCAAAGTTTTTGAATGTACCCGTGGATATTCCACGTTCAATCGTTTTCGATCTTTACCGGTGTGACACCACCCCTCGCAAAGTCGAAGGTGTACTACCAAGCCCCAGTGACTGAGAGCCTCAGAGCAGCTAATCGAAGTTCGTCAGAGTAGAGCACGACGGGCTGAGGAAATCGGGAGAAGATAACGGTCAATGTCAATCGAGAGAATATGCCACGATCGAGTACATGGTAAACATTGGACGTTTGAAAGACGTTGACGACTCGGGTTCTGCGGACTCTGTAGCCACGTGCACCTTGTGATGGCATCGGGAGATGTGGCGTTGACGTTGATCAACGCCAGAGTTTTCGCGATTCAAGTCTAAGCTCTCAAACGAGGTCAGTGGTCTCTACATTTGGGGTAATATGTTTATTTGCATGCACGAGAAAATCATACAACAAAGTTCATTATTACTAGATAGCGTATACTTGGCCTAAGCATTACATTTACACGGGAGGAGTACTAGTAGTAGGAAGAAGAATCAGAGAAACTTGAACATGTGTCCGTGTATGGATTGGGTAAGGACTTTAGAAGAAACAATGCTGAAGAGAAATAAAGGATATTATGTATTGACGTACAGAGCCTTGAAATCCTGGCCGCCATTGCCTCTACGAGTGCCACGGAGAGCACCACCTACCAATGTTATTTCGAAACCGTGCAAGTACTGTAAGTAAGCTCCCCACTGCGGTACTTGTGATGTATCATGCCCGCGAGCTAAATTGCCTCCATCGGAGGATGCTTTTATCGTCTTCGCCAACTATGAGATGAGGAGGTGAGTATTGGAGAGTACGGTAGTAGTGAGAACGACTTACAGACGGTGACGTCGCGGCGATTGTCGATAAACAGTCTCCCCTGATGGTCCAACTGGGCGAAAACCGATTTTTGAGCCCATGTCTCACTGAAACAATATCCAGCGATCCGTAGTGCACGAACTTGACCTGTCGCACAGACGCGAACCGCGGAGAGTTGGAGACAAGCCAGGCGATGTATCCCCAGATATTCTCGTTCATCTGGTTCCTCGCGCCGAAAGAGACGTGGAACGTCAAGGTGCTCAGAGTGCCTTCGTCAACAAGTTCGAGGAAATGGTGGAGCCATTGCATGTGCTCAGAAATGAGATCGCCGACTTTGATTGTAAGATCGCGGAGATACATGTTCTCCTGCAAGTTCAAGTACTTTTGAAGCTCTATGAGAAGGTTAGGCGGAATCCTGAGCAATTGGTGGGTATACACTCACTTTGATGGGGAGCTTGACCCTGGTTATTGACCCGGAAGCAGAAGACCGAACTTGAGGGACAGTAAGTTCGGCCCCATCTGACGTATGATCTGTCCACATGGGATCAGGTCGGTACTGTGAACCCCACTCAGCTCCAAGTTCCTCAGCAGACTGTACGTGGTCCCGGCTTGGATCCTAGTGAGCCACGAGTTGATCTTGTACAAGTCACATCCGGAAAAAAAACGCGAAGGGTCTGGAAGGGAAGGCGGTAGGGGCCTGAGGAGACTTGCTGACCTTCCCATTTCACACGCCAGTGAGGCTGAGACGGAGTGCAGTGTCGGAAAAGCTCTTCAGGATGACTTCGAATTCCCAAAACGACGTGAAGTCACAGCCGTTGAAATGAACGTCCTTGACGCTTGGGAAGCTTCTGAGGCTGTCGAGCAACTTGTGATTGTAGACGAGAGTGTTCCATTGGACCCGCTTGAACTGAAGGGATTCGGCGTATTCGAGCTTAGGCGCGAGGTAAACGATAGCTTCGGGAATCCAAACTCTGCAGGTCATCCCGTCGCCTTCTTGCGTCCAGCGTGGTTGCTTGCATCGATGATCAGGGTCTGCACACTCCGAGCGAGCTCTTCGTTGCGGTCTAAAAGGTCCTTCAGGCGCTCGAAACGCGACAAACTGCGACCGGCGGTCGAGTGTCGTCACACGGAAAATAATTGGGCGTGTGTGACTTGGCGCCATGTAGTGCAAACAGTGCAACACTGGAAGCGGCCAAAAACGTGGGCCGGTCCAGTACGAAGAGTTGGTCCATAACGCAGGCAATGACGTCCTGGTTTGAGCTGGGGAACGGGGAACCTTTTACGCAGCCTAATTATTATCCACCGCGAAGGTTTCAGCCTGCGTAGGGCTGCGTGACTCTGTGATAATTAGCACATTTGCCATTTGGTGAATGAGCGGGACAGTGCTTACTGTAGTATCTCATGTTTCTTTGACTGGCGATCGCTAGACGGGTGGGAGCTGCAAGTTGGTGGAGTGTAATTACCCCTATTTATAATAATTCTGCTTTCCGGCCACAGAGGTGGCCACTTACGCTGTATGCTGAGTGACAAACTCGACAGACAATAATCACAGTCAAATGAATTGGGAAACAAAGAGAAATCGTGACCTTGGCCCAATCGGATGACAAGACAACGCTGTGGCCAGCGAGTGGTGTGGCCGGAGGGTTGGCGTAACAACAAGCTGGACAATGATCAAATGCAGCTTGAGTAACGCCCGGTAGTAGTATGACACAATTAAGAACGGGCTGTATAAGCTTTGGACAAAAACTGGGGAAACCAAGTTCAAACAGGTGGCAGGTGCAGCTGCGCGTGTTAGGGTTTCGGCGGCGAGGGACGCCCGTCGACAACGCGCTGGCGGGATGATTGTGATGATGAGTCGGACCACGCGATCAGTGGAGAGCCACTCAACGGGCATTCCTCGTATAGTATCGCATGCAAGAGGCCGTTGACTGCCAATAGCTAGACGCGTACATGAGAGACAAGTAGGGTATGCGATGAAATTCACGCTCACATTTCCGGTTGATGGGGCCAAGCGCTGAGCTCGAACCATCCAGTTATTACCCACACACAGCCAACGCCGCCGGACCGCCAGGATAGCGATGACCCGAGTGTGCACTGAATGCGGAGAAGCAGCCATTCTAGACTCGGTATTTCCAACGATACCCAGCAGCCCTCGACGCCACATCAGATTGAGCAGTTCGTGTTACTCGCGATCCGAGTTCGTACAGTATCACGTCTACTCAAACGTCGACAGGGTTCCAACTAATAGCGCCGGCTGCGCCCTTGTCCCAACGCATTCAGCGCCGACATGTCCTCGGTGGTCAGTTCAAAGTCGTATAGGTCAGCGTTAGAGCGGATCCGACCAGAGTTCGACGAACGGAACGAGCGGGATGTGCCTGAATCCGCCCCAGATTTAGGTCAGATATCTGGAAAGAAGATACCAGGGACATACCCCTGCTTGGAGGGACCATCTGAGCAGAACTTGGGCTGCGCTCTTTGTGGTGTTTCTTGGCGATCTCTGCTATCACTGGGTGATCCATAGCTCCTCGGACGACGGAACAGTAAGCCTCAATCAAGACCCCATTTTCCCTGCAGCATTCCACAATTGGCTTTTGTTGACAGAACGGATGTAGCTGGATGGATGTGAGCAGATATGTCCCGTGGGTTTCAAAAACGTTCCATACCTCAATCTGGTTGATTGCGCGGCAATTCGAGTCCCGCAGATTTGATCTCTTCGATATGGTGGACGTTACTAGATACCAAAAATCAGCCGCTGTCCTATGATCATGCAATTTACCTTACTAGTTCGACACGCCAATATCGCGGAACCTTGCCAGCCTTCTTTGCATCTATCAGCGCTTTCCATTGGTCCAGCCGTACTGTGGGACCGTTAGCAGCTCTGTGCAACAAATACAAGTCAAAGTAGTCTGCAATAGCGGACATCAGTGTTTTCCAGGCCAGAGGCTGTGACGGAGACGTACCAAGTCCGGATGTGACCAACGAGTCATCGACGGCTTTTATCGTGGCTTCATAAGTCGCATCTGGGTCTGCGACTTTTGATGCTGTATAACAGGATTGTTTGAGTCGTAGTTGGGGATACAAGTGAGATGATTACTCACTGACAAAGATTTCGCTCCTAGGAATTCCGCACTTCCCGAACAACTTCACCCACGAACTCCTCATTTTTGTACATTTGAGCTGTGTCGGCATGTCTGTTGAGAGCACCGTTTCAGAGACCAAATCACGACACCGTGGACATTGAAGACGGACCTGTAACCAACTTTGATTGCCTCTGACAGAGAAGGTTTCGTCAGATGCGCAGTCTCTTCTTCCTTGCCGAAGCCATAGGCCACGCCAAAGCCAAGGGCGGGGATGGTGTTGCCTGAAAGAAAGGGATAAATTCAGGACGTCGCTGCATAATCGAGTGTCTGAGACATTGAAATGCCGCTCACCTGAAGGAAGGCGCTTCGAAGAACTCAGGGAAAGCGCTGGAGCCATGTGTCTTGCTGTCTTCGGTGGAGAAAAGAATACGAGCAATCCTGAAGGGCCAAAGACCTGCGAGGAGTCAGTCAGCAGCTTCGCCCTGGGATTATATAGTCCTCTGGTCTGTCATCACCGGAGCACCAGGCTCCGGAATTGTTATCAACGCTGACGTCGAGACAGTATATGCGCCGCACGATACGCGTCAGCATCCAAAGCGCTATTTCATAGGCATAGTCAGCACAATGTGGCGATTCGCTTCGTTCCCAAGGTCTGAGTCAATCTCAGGTATACTCTTTTGGCAATGCATCGACTTAAATTATAAACCTCGCTGATCCGATTGCCCGTAAAGTATCGCAAGGCTAATGCCGACGAGCCTCGGAACCAGTATTCGTGCAACTCTGGCAGCGGGGCGATTTAAAGTTCCGCGACTGAGGCGACCTGGAAAACTTAGCTTTTCGAAGCGATTCAAAGTTCACCCACAACGCTCGCTCCGGTAGCCATCAGACCGTATGTCTTATTGTAACACGAAAGCGTAGTCTGCGAAATCATCATAAGCCAGAGCGGACAAGTGACCGGCTATGTTTCTTACGTATTAGATGGTCTACATAAGCCCAAAAAGATCTACGGGGAGACAGCGACAACGACGAAAGCATACCCTTCCAGACAAAGTTCCTCGGGTTCCCGGACGCAGCCGAGAACATCGTCAAGAAGGTCTCGTCCGTTCGCGCTGGAACGTCGGCATTAGTCACTGCTCCCCAGCGCTCAAGCAACAGTAGAACCTACCAGTGATGATGAAGAGCGTGGTCCTTGGACCAGAGTTTGAACAAAGCTGCAGCTTCGGGACACCTGGAACGAGTCCGGCACGGCAATGGTCTTGAGGCCTTTCGAAGTACGCGAGGAGCTCTGAGGAGGAACGCTTGTAGTACGGGCCGATGGGTAGGGGATTTGAGAGACCAAGTGCCTCGCGCAGCTCTACGGGTGGCTGGAATTCGGTATTTGCACTTGAGAGCGGCGCCGAGGACAGCTCCTTTAGCCTGTACAATCCGTCTCAGTCAAGGTGCGACGCGGGATAGATATTTGACATCACGAAGGAGCGCGAACCGCTTGCGTATTCGAGCAACAAGCGGGAAGGGACAGGTGATACGGACTTAATGCCGTGGAACTGCTGGTCCCGATATTTCGTGTTGCAGTACAAGGCTTGGAAGTCATCCACAGCAAGGAGAACAGGGCGCCTGCAACAGCGATCAGACTTTCACCCACTATCACGAAGAGGAGACTCACTCTTGTTGTCGCGAAACCTCGTTGAGCACTGCTTCGAAGACGGCTGGCGCGAGCGTCTTGTCGTTGGTGCCAAGCTTTGATGAGCTCCGAGAGTCGAGCACCAGCCGCGACTTTCTTAGTCCCCCCCGGGCGAATGGCTCGAGGGATTTCAATGTTGCCCAGTGCTTCTGCGTTGACCTGTTCGAAGCGGCGGAAGTAAGTTCATACGTGAACTCTGGCTGTAGATACGTCTGGGTGCGCTCATCGTAGCCGTAGGGTGTGGAGGAGTTGACGAGGTTGATGGCCCTTGGAATATAGAGAACTATCCATCCCTTGGAGAGGCAGTATTCGACCGACTGAAGGAGCAGGTAGCTTTTGCCCGAGCCAAGTTGACCAGCTACACAACGTAAGATCCAAGCCAGTGGTGATATGACTATTTGCGTACTGATGATGGACCTCGTCTCATGGCTCGGTTTTGAGCTGGCAGACTCCAGCAACTCTGCCGTACTGAGCGTGACGTCGCGGACGTACCGAGCAAGGACTCGACAGAACGCGGAACTGGGATTCTATGAGATCACAGCTATCTTCACAAAACAGACCACTCACTCACATCCACAACGAGGTTTTTCGGTACACCGTATGCGCGTAGAATGCCGTGCTGTGGCTTCGCGAATTTGCATAACCTTTCCTGCAGACTCTCTTGTGACCGCGTCGGCTGTAGACCATATGAGTGCTCTTGACAACAGTATACGAAGAAAAAACACGCACGGCATGAAACACAGGGCAGCTGTTCTTGCTCTTGTGGTACGGACGTCAGCTCATGCCGTCATTGAGCAGCTGGCAAGGGCAACAATGTCTAATGCACGGTACGCGTGTCAAGAAAGGGTAAAAAACGGCAAGTTGACGATATAAGACGCACCCCAACACGCTTAATATTGGTACTCTTACGTTTCCGGCTTCGACCTCCGCCACATTACTGCCTTTACCGAGCTTTCTGCTCTGGGTCACGAAATAGGTCAGTTCGCACTTCATCCGAAACAACAGGTCGAACGTACGTTTACGAACAGCGTATCCCCGCGAGTGAATACATATTGCTGTGGTCGTCCGCGAGGTGCTGGCGCCAAGTTTCGAGGCTAAGGCATGAGGGCGAACGGAGAGCATGGACATCGTTGTTTCGAAACTTGCCTCTCGGGCGGCGCGGAGGGACAGACCCGACCCAGTCCCGCCGCGCGCCATATCAGGAATGCCATCAGCGGGGTTTCAAATCCCGAAAGAGCCAATGCGAGTCTGACCGCCTTCTTTTTATCCGCTCACGCTCCTCCTGTATCATGATACTGTCTTGCATGAGCGACGTGGGGGGTCTGAATAAAGCCATTTTATGCGACATTGTTTGTTTTTCACTAGGATGAGCCTCAGAGCTAGGCGTTAGATCATGAGGCTGGTTTTAGTAACAGTTAGCCTGCACAAGAAACAGAGCGCAGTGTGCTTGGCGCCAGTGTGGCTGACGGCTCTGTGGTGCGACTATGCTGGTTATCTGTGAGGCCTTAATCATGACAATGCAGTCTCTCTTGGACTCTAGAACCACCAACTGACTCTCCTCGCTATCCCCAGGACGTCTTCGAAAATGCTCGCTGAGGAGCAGGAACGTGACAAAAGGGCTTATGCGGCACACAGTCGTGGCCTAGCCCTCTGGCGGCGTCGTCTACCTGCCTGTGATTACCGACCATTACGCGTTCTCTCAGAAAGAGAAGTATGGCAGACAAGGACCATGATGTTGAGATTGCTGGCACGGCCACTTGTGGCGCGAAAGGCCGCGCTCCTCGTCGCGCTTAGCTCTTCTACTAATCGCAGTACTGGTCTCGTGCTCCAACCGCGTTATGGCGCATCTGGACTTCCCCACCTGCCATTCCATTGGCCGACGTATGCCCTCAGCAAGCCGCTATATCTCCCAGTCTACACGAGGATCTCCTGGCCAACATCGAACAGCTAATCGTCACTAAAGAATTCAAGTTAGGGGCATATGAGTCATTGGGCGGCGCCGTTAGGATTCCGTGATTTTTTCTCTTCATATTCATAACCCTCAATAATATTCTCATGATCTTGCACTTCATTACAGGACCGAAATGTTTGATGATCTGCCTCCACCTGGTGAAGACCCCCATTGGGAGATATTTGCGGACCTACATGCGTACATGGAGAGGCGATTCCCCTTGGTGTACGTTACCCATGTACCTGGAGCGCTCCGAATCTAACGTTCTCTCCAGTCATTCTCTTCCCTGAAGAAAAACCTATGTGAAACAAGTATGCGCTAGTCTAACCATTGGCAAGGATCGGACAGCTCGTTACAACCCGCGCTCCTCACGGGCTCACCAGGGTACGGCCTATCTAACGATGTCCTAATTCTAAATGGTTGAATATAAACAGATGTTGGTACCGGTCGAGCCTCAGACAGTGGACGCGTGGATTAATCCACCGTTCTCCGGTTATTACGATGGTAGGCAAGTCTCGTTAGTTCACTGAATTTGACTCAGAATGTGTCAGGCGAGTGGATTTGGGGCCGAGGCAGCTGCGACGACAAGTCTGGATTAATCAGTTTCTATGTACACAACTCCATTCTTCTCACTTTGTTTTCACGCTCACATTGATGTGGTGCAGGATCCGCCACGGAGACGCTCTTAGCACACGGATTCGAACCAAAGCGCACCATCGTATACGCCTTTGGCATCGACGAAGAACGGGGAGGAGTATCTGTACGTCTATGTCATACAACCGCAAGCGCAAACTCTCTTAACGCAAACTTCATAGTGCGGCAACTGCGCTCAAGGAATATCTCCTCAAGACCTACGGAAGCTCTGCTTTCTCGATACTCGTGGATGAAGGAGGTAGACAAGACCTCACCGATAACGCCATTGTGGCCGCCCCTGCGGTAGCGGAGAGGGGAAGCTTCAACCTCCGCATGGAAGTCTCCTCCCCTGGCGGACACTCAAGTGTCCCTCCGTCCCACACAGTAAGTACTCCCTCTTGCTCACCTCCGTGAACTCAGTCTGACGGTCCTTTCTAGAGTATCGGACTCCTGGCCTCGCTCATCACAGCTCTTGAAGCTAACCCACACGAGGTACACTTGTACCGGAACGACACGTACTACCAGGAACTCCAGTGCCAAGCCGCTCATAACCCCCGATTTTTCTGAGGATCTGCGCGATCTGGTTGGGAAGTCCGCTCACAGCGACAAGGCATTAATCCGCTTGACCGAAGAACTCAATCGCCTCAACCCAGCATTCAAAAGCCATCGCGGGCACCACACAGGCCGTCGACGTAATCCGAGGAGGAGTGAAGACAAATGCGCTACCTGAGAGCGCTTATGTCATTGTCAACCACCGCATCGCGGGCTACAGGTACGACTTCGAATATATATCCCACGAATCCATTTGCGCGAGCATCTCACCTCTGACTCACATCGCCCAATCAGCTCTGTCGATGCGCTAAAGAACCACATCGTCAAGACTGTTTCCCCCCGTAGTAGCATTGAAAATTCAACCTCTCCGTCGATGCGTTCGGAGAGCAGATCGGTGATGCCGCTAACAGCAGCGGGAAGGTCGCCCTCCGTGACGCGTTTGGCAGCGGGGCTAGAGCCCGCTCCCGCTCCCGTCACAGACCGGGCTCGGGTCATGGGCCATATGACCTGCTCTCAGGAAACGATCCGCAACGTGTCTTTCCACATCGCCGCGTACACTGTATGAAAACAAGACTTTCGTCGTGGGCGCCCTCCATTCTGCTTGGTGAGTTCCCCGCCAGGGTGTGGAAAATATGAAACCGCTGATGGGTGCCCATGTGACGTCAGGTAACACGGGTATGTCAGGATTTGCACTAGAGTCCGATATTTGTTGAATCCAAGAACTCTGTTGATTTTGTCTGCCGTCTAGATACAAAACATTACTGGGACCTCACAAAACATATCTTCCGCTACAGCCATTTGAACACAATGGACGGGTACAACGGAGCACACACAGTTAATGAAGGTACATTTATCATGGAGCTGGCTGCATCGACACGGGACGCTAAGTGGACTTCTTTCCTTAGCAATCCGTGCCGAGGGATTCCTGGAAATGGTGCGCTTCTTTTGCGCATCTGATCTTAAATCTCGATGAGACGCAATCAATATAAGTCAAATGTGGGAGTATGGAACCCTGCTCAGGGCCTGCTAGCCTCACTAGGGGTGGGCTTACGACAAATTGGATGCTGTGTATGTAGACATATATATATATATATGAGAATGTGTGCACCTTGCCCCACATCCTCCCGTGAATTTTATCATTGCCTTGCAGTAGTAGCCTTCCTATGCCACGCTCTTCGGAAATTATTGTGTCCTTCTCGGACAACTATCTCCATGCGCGACCTTCAGGAGTTTCTACGTATCGTACGTACCAACCTCTGCAGGGTCCCGGACCTCCAAAATGACGAGCGAATTGCACTTACAGTAAGGATGCTTTCAAGTTCATACAGATGGGTTAGGACATTGAAGCATTAATCTTCCTTGACTTGTAGCGGCTGTTGCCTGTAGAACTGCCTCAGCAGCTCAAAATGAGCAACAACTGGTCTGACCAGAAATCATGAGGATAAGGTTAGGCTTTTACAGGCTGTAAGTTCCTTCCAAACTTGATGTGCATTGAGTTCTCTTAATTGACTCATATTATGACACTCAGATGGTCAACCAGCTTCCTTGGCTAACTCGTTATGAGGGTGCCTGGCCTGTTGAATCCGCGGCGATGGGAATGGATGGCGCGAAATCGGCATGGCCACATTAGAAACCGACGTCGTGGACATGTCGCAGCAACCCCAGAGCAAAACACAGGTGGCAATGACACCCCTGAAACAAACGTCGTGGTGCTACTAAATCTCCCTCAAGTCGAGGGTTGGAGGTTTTAAAATGACGGTAAGCTACATCAATATAATCATGCCATGATAACATCTGCTGAACAGACACAATATTGATATTGCAGACTCGTCGAGGCTATTACCGCTGCGCCTGTCGCGACACGCACAAGGCACCAGTCCCATTCATCCCATCTGCGTCTGTGTCCCGCCCCAGCAAGATGACCGTGCAATCTCGCGAGGCTCCAACAGCCGTTCGGTGGCGTGTTCCTTGGCGTCGCTCTTCGAACCACCTCAGGATTCTCTCACGTCGGTCTGCTGAAGCATGGTGGGAATCCACGACGACGCGTGTCTTGCTGGGCCATGATGGCCATGACCGAGAAGCAGCAGAGGGACCCATCCTGGAGCGGCTACCGCTGACACTTTTCCAAGTGCAGCTAATCTGTAATTGGGCTGGCAGGAACGGCGCGAGTAGTTTGCTAACCGGTTTCTTTGAAAAATTTTGTTTTCCATGTAATTCTTGAAGACTCATGTACCAGGATGAATATGTACACCATGATTTACCGCTTGCAGAACGCGTGCTTTCCACTGACCATGATCGAGTTTATACAAAAAAACGCCATCAACGTGATCAGGAAATCTCTGAACGCGACTGACGGTTTGATATCATTGCGCGGTTCATTTCAAGTTTGATGTCGCTTATCCCTCGTCCGTGCATTTGCCTCACCACCACCAGCCAAGGACGCCTCTCCGCCATCGTTGCTGGCGTCGTCCGCGTCCCGAGCAATGATCACGACGCGTAAACGCAAGGCTGCGTCCGACGACCAGACGAGCAAAACCACCCCGCAAGCTCTGCCGCCATATCCCCCCCCGAATGACGGCCAGCCAAACCGACCACAGCGCTCACTACGGCCGTCGAAGAATGTAAACCGAATGTAAGCGGCAAAGCGGACTGGGGCTGGCTCGCAAGACACCGAACCTCACCGTGCCTAGGGCACCAGCAATAACGTCAAGACCGGGGCCCATCGACAACCGCGACAACCAGCGGCGCGGCGGGCGCACGCAAGGCGCAACCCGCGCGAGCGACAAGCCCTACCACCCAGAATTGCTGCAAACGCCACCACGGCCTGTTTTCCGTCCCACAACGCGTGCTACGGCGGCCGCTCGGACATACGTCTGGCCCCGTGAAGAGGGCGTGCAGGCCGAGGAACAGCGTTTCCAAGCACTGCAAGAGCAAGTCACGACTATTGCGGCGGATATGGAGGCGGAACGCGCGAAAACGCGAGGTAACTTTGAGGCCAACCATCAGCTTTGCTTACCTCTACTAAATCACAAGAGCTCAACCAGCGACGGGAGCTTGACACCGCTCTTGACGAGCTCGAAGCACTCAAGCGACGACATTCGAATGACTTGTTGGATTGGGAGACAGAGATTACGCGGAAAGAGAGACAGATACGGGCAGCTCGAAGAAGACATACGACTGCGCGATGAGGACCTCGAGAGGGAGCGGGAGACGGTGAAGACTCTTCGTGCCACTGTCTCACAGCAGGCGACTGCGCAGCTCACCTTGAACTCGCAAGTCACGGCACTGTCAGGCCCAGGTTTCCTCTGTACCGATTGCCCTCGACAACTCTTTCGATTCTGCTGCTGAGCTCGCGCTGAAGAAGCTCGAGGGCCGCGGAACGGCGAATAGCCGAGCAGACACAACGAGATCGCAGACGCGGAGACACATCGGCGGAAATTGCACAATATGGTGGGAACAGGAGCTCAAGGTGAGTGCCACACACGAGCCGGATCACAATGTTCTGGTCCTCACATGCGTCAGGACAACATCCGCGTATTCTGTCGTGTGCGGGCCACTATTGCCTTCGGGACGGATGCTCCATTAATCCTAGGCCGGTCAAACGGGTCCGACGGACTTCGGAACATCGACCCCATCACCAGAGATTGAAGAGAGGGTCAGGGAAACGCTTGAGAGCCCAGTCGCCTATCCCGCACAAGATGGACCACAGAGAGTAGATTGTGGCTCCGCTCGTCGAGCGAGAGTGGGGAAACCTGGCAGATGAACGAAAGACGAGTGGCAGTTCTCGTTCGATCGAGTATGTGGTTTGGCACATCTCAGCGGTCAATGACTAAAACTCTTGCAGGTCTTTGAGCCACATTCCACAGCAAGGAGAAGTTGTTCGAAGAGATCTCCTTGCTCGCTCATGAGCTGTGCCGATGGCTACAACGTCTGCATATTTGCATACGCTCAGACTGGATCTGGCTAAGATCGTTTACAATGGAGGGCGGCGTCGGGTGAGTATTCCAAATTTCCCACCTCGGGCTCGGGTTGATCATATCCTCGCGGTGGCGCAGACCGAAAGCACGACCGGTATGATCCCACGAGCCGTTGAGCAAGTCTTCAAAGTCACCGAGGATCTGAAGAACAAAGGATGGGTCTACCCGGTATGGAAGGCCAGTTCCTTGAGATCGTAAGCTTGCATCCCGTTGCATGCCGTACACATCTGACATGTGTGGCCGCAGTTACAACGAGACCATCAACGACCTGCTCGGCAAGGGTACGAGTTCGACAAGAAGAAGCACGAGATCAAGCACGACAAGTCCGCGGCGCACGAGCGTGACGGACGTGAACCGTGATCACGCAAAACTATAAAAAAAAGACCTCGGCCGACGCAGGTCCGCTCGCTGCTCTCCATCGCGCAGTCCCGCCGGACGGTGGCGAGCACGCTCATGAACGCGAGCGCTCGTCGCGCTCGCATTCGGTGTTCACGCTGCGGTGATATAGCGGCGAGAACGCGGCGACGGGCGAGACGTGCGAGGGTCAGCTTGAATCTCGTCGATTTGGGCGGGAAGCGAGCGGCTGGATAAGAGCGGGGCGGGTAACGACAAGGACCGGCTTAAGGGAGACGCAGAGCATTAATAAGAGCTTGAGTGCGCTGGAGATGTCATGTGCGGCACTTGGTGAGAAGGGTGACGGTAAAGGCGACAAGCATATCCCTATTACCGGAATTCGAAGGTGAGTGTATTCCTTCGGTGTGTGTAGTGTGCCACTCTCATGTGTCTTTTAAACAGCTCACGTTCCCTCCCATGCAAAACTCGCTGAGCGGCAACTCCAAGACCTTGGTGAGTGCTCTTGCGTCCATCCCAGAGTTTACGGTGCTCATCGCTTTTCCAGATGGTTCTGAACTTGTCACCACTGGCCACCCACCTTAAACGATGTCTCTCTGCTCTCTCCGCCTTCGCAACCAAGGTGAGCCTCTTCGCGCTAGTCTTCATGAACACGCAGATACTGAGCCTGATTGACAGGTTAACAACACGACTTTGGGTACCGCGAAGAAACAGATCAAGAGCTGATCACCCACTGCGATATCTCACATTCTCCACTTGTCATTTTCCACGTGTTATGGACGTCAGATGTATCCTTGTATATTTATCTTATCTCGAGCTGTTTTTGGAAACCCCAACGCTAAATGTCATTCCAAAGACAAGGCTCATGTTTGACGACTCGAATTACGCAAAAATCGAAGGGATCGCCGTGGCGGCACGAGGGTGCTAGGAGGTTAATGGATGTGTTACACGGAAGAGCCCGAGTTGCTTTTGCAAACTTGGATGGGACGTGCAAGCGAGCTACAGGCGATTTTTTTTTAGTATACGAGGGTGTCGGGTTCTGGTGTGTCGGCCTGTATTGGCCACACAGAAGGCAGGTTACGAAAGTAGCAAGCTACGGCTTCGTGTGTCGCAAATCTCCAGGACCCCCTTCCAAGGCGTCTCAAGGCGGTTCAAGGAAGAGACGCCGGTGATGCTTCCAAGGTCTCTCAAGAAAAAAGAAATCGTTGCAAGATGGCGTCCCATCCAATTGCAAGATTCCCACGGTCGCTTGGGAGACCTTCCAAAGTTTGGATGGTTATGCTCCGGGCACTACAAGCATCTTGAGACAGTCTTGCGGGATTAAATCCGGCAATTTATATTCGATTTTCACGACATTATAATTATTTATTAATAATATTGATATTAATACTACTCATATTTTACATACAAATCTACAACTCTACTACAGTCTACAGTACCTACAGAGTTCGAGTATGTGCATAACAACTGACAGCATCCTGAAGAGTGTGTTACATACCTGGTGAAAAGAGTGAGCTGACATGACATGGTGGTAGGTGAGAAGTACATACCAGAGTCCTTGGCCAGGGGCAGCCTTCTAGGCTACCTGGGTGTGGATAGTCCTGGTGGATGGTATCAGGAGGTGAGCATGCTGTTCAGTGCTAGCAGGGGCATATGACTTACTTCGACCACCGAAGACGTCCTTCCCATACCCTGCCAGCCCTCGCGCGGTGACCGGCTCGAATCAGCCGCGTTCTTGACGATACATCCAGCGGGAGAGGGAAAGGGTGGGACAGGGGTAGCCCAGGGAGCGCGTGAGTTGGTAGAGTAGGCGGCTGGCAGGAGGGAGTAGGAGGGTGGAGGAGAGGCGACAGAGGGAGGGAGGAGTGGTGGTTGAAGTTGAACGTCGAAGTCTAGAGGTCAGACGCCGTGGTTCGACTGTGGGAGACACCGGCATCCTCCGTTTTTTCGGCGTCTTACCTTTCGTGCCGTGGATGCTGTGGCACTTGAGAGACCTTGAGACGGCGGAGGTCTCCTTGTAACCATCAGCGCAATCTCGCAAGGACTTGAAAAAGACGGCGGGTCCATCTTGAGTGATGCGATTATTCTTGAGAGCGTACAGGGCCGATTACGTAATCAGATCAAGGTCTCAAGACCCCTTCAAGGTCCCTTCAAGAGCGCCTCAAGAAGGTCTCAAGCGCGTTCTCAAGGCGGGCGCTCTTGGAAGGCTCGATTTAGATTTGCGACATGGCGCCCATCAAATAGGCTCGACCCCCCCGGAGACTCCTGCGACTTCTCGTCCAACAACTCCACGATGACTTTCGTACAGCTTCTGGGTCCCTCTGCAAGCGTTGTCCAGACATCGATAGTGTGTTTCCTCCATGATGATATGTAAGTGTCCTTGTACAAAGTTTTGTGTATAGCAGCTGCGGTTCATGCTGGGTATGAGACATCCAAAGTCGTGAGCAACAACAGGTAATACACAGAAACGAAGGAGAAATTACACGCCGCCCCACAAGTGGAACAGCGTGGGATGGGAAAACGGTATGTACAAGACAACGTGTATGAGATTATGCAGCCAGCGCAGAGAAGTAGTACTACTACGTGCCGGGGCTAGATGCGCACACAAACGAGGGTATACGGGATAGCTGGGGGGTAACAAAGACAAAAAGTGAAGGGTGGTGGCCCGCCTCACGCGTCGAGGCTCGAGTAGGTCCGAAAAGCGTGATATTGTCGCGTACATGAAGCCCGCTCTCGCGCCGAGGTGCGCTTCCCGCCCGCCATGCTCGTCTGCGCGGCATCAGATCTGAGCAGACCGTCCCACTTGGCCGCCTTCTCGCGCTCGGACAGCGGCGCGCGCGCGCGCTGCCCGGGCCCGGCGGCATCTCGCGGAATGCGCAGCGGCGAGCGCGGCGCCCGACGCGCGACGCCCCGCACCGGCCGCGTCCGTGCAGCGTCGCCGTGCAGGCTCGAGCCCGCGATCGACTTGCGGTCCCCCCGCCCCACGCGCACGTCGACGCTGATCGTCGGGCACCGACGAGCGGTTGGCGTCTTGGGCGTGAGCGGGAGCGGCGACGTCGGCGTGCTCGCGACGGGCTAGACGAGGTCGAAGGGCGGCGGCTTGCGCCGCGAGCTGCGTTTCTCGGCACCGTGGCGGCGCGCTGTCGCTCTGCACGCCGAACTCGGACGTCGTCAGCGAGTAGGACGCGAGGAGACACGTGGCGATAGTTGTTTGTCGGCTCTGATGTGTCGAAGGCCGGGATGAGCGCGAGGGCGGGTCCGAGTCGTCTTGCGCCACGGGCTTGCTGCCTGCCGTGTTGCTGCGTCGCGGGGTTGCAGTGACGGCCGGACGTAGCGCTGACGCGGCGGGACATCTCGGCCGAGCCGCCGCCGAGCGAATGTGTGCGGCTGCGGCTACCTGCGCAGGCGAGCCTGTTTTATTCTTTGCGTTTTCCTCGACATCCGTGCTCAGCTTGTGCAGCTCGCCCGGCGTCATGATCTGTTGCCCCACGCCGGGGGAGCGGGGGCAGCTCTTCGCCGTAGGGTTAGGATATTGACGAGTGGTTGGAGTGAGACTTGCGGAAGAACTTGGACGATGCGATGTCAGAGGACATGGGCGAGGAAGAAACGGGTGGTCGTGCTGGGTCGTGGGCCGGTCCGAGGGGCGTGAAGCGAATTGCTCCGTGCGTGGGGTCCCTCGCTGAGGCGCTGTGGACGGTCGGACCTACCCGACAGCGAGGTGCGCGAATGCATGAACCGCGCCACACCGGTTTCGCTCGAGTCGTTCTCGCCCCTTGCGAATCTCGAACGTCGTGCGCGAGGGCGCAAGGTGCTTAAAGTTGTCCGGCAGCGCGGGCACAGGCGGGGCGGCGTCGTGTCGTGATATTTGTCTCGTAGCGCACCAGTGCTGATTCGTTTCATCAGCTTCCACAGCTTCCCGCCAGGAGAGCCGTCGCTGCTGTTTTCCCTGCTCTCTGGGTCCTTGGCCACGAACGAGCGCATCGACCGCAGACCGCGCTGCCTCGTCCTCTTCTCTGGGGGGTCCCGTTTTTGCACAGACGGCGCGTCACCCCCTGTGCTCACCCGCGACCTGACCTCGACATACCCATCGATCGAAGCGCCGGGTGCCCGCGAGGAGCTGGTGTCTGGCCGCGGCCGTCATACGGCTCGTCCGACGGCCGCACAGCAGCGCCCGCATCATACGGCGAATGCTCCCTCGCCCCCGCGACAAACCCGCCCTTCTTGAACCTCCCGACACCTTCCTGCTCAAGCTCCTCACAGCCGAAACATGGCCCTCGCCCTCCCGCGCGCGCCCGCAGCCACGAACCTTGAGTCATACCCCAGATCGTAATCGCTGTCCTCCGCGCTCCCAACAGCGACGACACGCCCCGCCGTCCCGCCAAACACCGTGTAGTTACGCCCCGCTGCCCTCCGCCTCCTCGTCCCGAGCGCTGGCGAGCCCCCGCCCCCCGCCCCCGCCCGCCGCCTCCGCGAGCGCCTCGCGAGTGCTGCTCCTGCTGCTTGTACGCATGCGCCACCGCGCCCCGCGGGCGTGAGGTCCGCGGGCGGCGACGCGCGCCGGCGCAGGCTCGCGAGCGCGACGGGGACGGCTGTGGCGCTCGTCGTGCGGCGCGGCGCGGACAAAGGCGCCCCGTTGCCCGCGCCCGCGCGGCTGCTGCGCCGCGAACGAGGCGGCGGTCGGCGTCGCGTAGGGTTCGAGCGCGCGGAGCTCGGGCGGCGCCGGAGGACGTTGCGCGGGGGGGGCGGCGCTTGCCCTTGCGGATGACCGCGACGGGCTCAGCGGGGGGGGACGTCGTGTTGTCGGCGGTCGCGGGGCGGGGTGCGCGCGGCGCGGCGAGGCGCTGCATGGAGGGCTTGCGCGCGGACGCGGCGGGGCTTTTGGGGGCCTCGGAGTCGGAGGCGGCGGAGGCGGTGGAGGAGCCCGAGTGCGCGGGCGGCGCGGGCTTTGCTGAGGAGGCGCTTTCATGTCGAGGTGCAGCCCTGCGGTGTCGCGCTCGAGGCTGGCACGAGCGAGACCCGATCAGGCTCTTGCGCGTCGCAGGGCTGTTTAACCAGGCGCGAGGGGGCGAGCCGCAGGTTTGGTCGTCGAGCGCGACTGGGTAGAGCGAAGTGCGAGAGGGGCCGTGGCCGTGGGGCGACAGCGGACGTCTCCTGCGTGGACGGGCGGCGCGCAAATGGATGAAACGACGACACGACGGTGATGTGCTGTGCGAGCTCGAGCAAGGGCCCCCCTCGGCAGATAGCGCCCGAGAGCGGGACAGGGAGCGAGCTTGCTGACAGGGGTCGCGTAGAGCTAACGTACTGACGATCGGGTAGACGCTCTGTCAGGGGAGAGGCGGGATTTGTTGGTCCCCAAGCTTGACGGAGAATATCCGGCGCGCTCCCGTCTCAGTAGATGGCGAGGGCAGTAGAGGGCGGACGCGCTGGTGGCGAATCGCTGAGGGGTGTCTGAAGGTCGCTCGCTGGTAGTCGACGCCATGGGCGTGGGGGGACAGCGAAGCCAGATGAGTCTTTATGAGAGGTGGATTGCCGGTGGTGCGCCTTGTTTTGTGTTGGATCGCTTTCGAGTAGTTGGCTGCGTGGCGGGCCGTTGAGTCGTGGTAGAGCTCGTGGGGCTCGAGATAGGGGGGCTGCGCTCTCCAGAGGGCTTGGACGATTTATGGAACATGTAGAACTCTCGGTGCTGAGCAGTACTATGAGCAATGGTCAGTGTGGGGTATGAACATGACGCACATTCTGAATCAATGCTTGTATTCACAGAGATAGCGAAGGACAGAGTGTACCGCTTCAAATGAGCCTATGGTCGCAATAGGGGCGTTGAATGGTCATCTGCGGAGCACCAATGGGCACGGACACTCACATAATCCCAAATTGGACGGCAGAGCGACTTATTCAAAACTCCAGGGAGGAGCAATTTGCGACAGCGACAAGATGGTACAAGGAAGAAGATGCAGCACGCAGCAGCGGACGCGTGAAAGGGTGGCGACCAGGCTCAGAGGGGATATGACACGGCGCCGAACAGGCGGGCAGGTACAGCGCGCGGACACGGACGGAAAAGGCAAGGACGGATCGTGAGATGTGGTAGAGGACAGGGGTATGAAGCAAAGAGCGACAAGCCTCAACTGCGAAACGAAACGTCGAGACTCAAAGGAATGTGGTGGTGGAAGGTGGGACGAGGCAGACGAGAAAACAGGCAGGGTGAACCCTCTCGCTGGCAGAGTGAAGGCCGGCTGGGGGGCGAATCAAATGCCTCGGCCTATGCACACTGCCTGCACGTGGCAAAATTTCACGGAAGGTATCAACGGCAATTGATTCCGCCTGCGCATTGCGTGCCTTGGGGCTCCTCGGACCTCTCTCGCGTCGGCCCGAGCCCCTGCGCGCGTCGACAGGGTCAGCAGCAGCCTGCATTATTGTCCCTGCCCTGGACGTGTTTGACAGTCTGTTTACCTGCGCGCAACCCACCCTCATTTACCTGGGAGCATCATATCAGGCCCAGACACACCGCGCGGACGCGTCTGGGCGGCGTTTTGCGAGGATCTGAATCGGTTGCGGGGGTGCAGCAGCCGCCGTCGATAACCCATGGGCCATGACGACAAAATCCCGTGTGGAACAGCGGGCCGTGGTAGTTCGCGGGCAGATGACTGGGGGGCCCCTCATGGTCCGATTTGCGAATTTTGCGGCACGAGTCGCACGCGCAGAGAACAAACGAAGAAGCTAATCCGTTTGACTCTGATACCGCGGCGGATCAACTCGAGGTCTAATGAATGACGAACTTCGAGCCCGCGGCGCGCGCGCGGCGGCAGCCTGCACTCGCGGGCCAGGCATCAAAACGCCACAGGAATATATCTGTGTACGCTTGTGGGCGCACTTGGAGCAAGAATGGCTGGCAGCATCAGGAGGCTGGCAGGCAGCGAGCTAGCGAGGAAGGGGAGCGTCGCCAGCCTGGCGGTACTGCGATCGACTGGCGATCATTCAACGTACATCGGATGAGAATCTGCCTCGAATCGGCGTTCGCATCATCACTGGATAATTACTCGCAAGTCGAGCACTTCGTCCCGACGCCACTTGGCCACACAAGCCAGTGCACTCTTTGCAAAGACCGGGACAAATACACGACGGTGCTGCCCTCGGTGCCGGGTGTTGAGGGCCGTACACGAGGCATCTGGGGATTCATATACAGGACGCAAGGTTGCCAAACCGACGTGGAGCGTCATAAGGCACGTCCATCTGGGCTCGGTCGTTTCTCCCGCAGCTGCGCGCGATGCTCGGCGACCCCATGTCCATGGAAGTGTCCAAACGGTCCGTATAAACAGAAGGATGGCATAGCCAGTTGCAACGGCAGGAAATCGGAAACGGGCACGGCAACGTCGTCACAGAGCTTTCTACGTCTCGTCGGAGGACCCCTGACAATAGGGGGGGAACCCATCCCGGCGTCCGTATAAATTTGGCGGCCGCAGGCCCCGCCAGCCGTCGCCTCATCCGCATACGGAGGCCAAATTTTGGTCCGGATGCCAACCCGTCCGTCCGTACACGCATGGCCGGACCTGGGCGGAGGCCGACCCCAAGTCCGTATGGCACCCAGGTCGTCGGCGTCCGAATATGAGTCAGGAGAAGTGTTACGGTCCTTCATCTGACTTTGAAAGAATTGGGGCCAGATTCGGAGCAGCGCAATGCGAGGGCTCATCGCGCGCGTTGATGGGTGTTTCGCGAGTAAGGAAATTGGTGATGGGGGTAAGTAAATTAGTGATAAGGGTAAGTAGAGTCGTACTGACAACCCGTCGCCAGAGTTCCGTACATTGGTCCGGCCGCAGGCCGGACGCTGTCGAAAAGTCCGTACAAATCTGGCCCGAATCGCGCGATTTCCGTCCGTATATCTGGGGCGGTTTTGAAAAATCTTCGGGATGGGTTCCTCCCCCATTGTCAGGGGTCCTCTCGTCGGTCGTGATGACCTGTATAGATCGAGCTCGAGCCAGGCACGCCGGAACACTTGGCTAGAAAACGGCCTGGTGTGGGATTTTCTTGCACGAGTTTGACGTATGTGTAGCCGGAAACCGAAAGTACAGCGAGAGACAGAAGATGGAGATAATAAATTAGTGGCAGACGACGAGCAAGGACACCTCACATATCCACATCCTCAGACTTCCCTGGTGGGGCCGTCGTAGCGGGTCTTTTCGTCTCCCGACCGAGGCCCGCAGCCCCGCTCGGCCTCCTCAATCGTGTACGCCGGCTCCTTCAACTCCTTCAGGGACGTCGTTTGTGCACTTTGCTCCGCCAATGTGACTTCAAAGCATGATCTGTTTCGTAATATCTGATAGAATTGGTGAGCCCTGTGACTCATGACTTGACGAAGAACGTGGAAGCGTACTTTGCACATTCGACGCAGTAGTGCTGAGCGAGACCAGGCCGTTCGTAATCGAGCGGTTGTGCTTCAAGCGCTGCGCGGGTTCTTTGTGTCCCAAGTCAACATAGTGTTCAATGTAAAGCAGAGTAGCTACACACCTTTGGGTCCAAATCTATGAGCTGAATTTGATCCAGTCTCGTGTGCGAGCCTATGAGAAATAGCATAAGGTTTCGTCCCATCCCGCTGCGCAACGCCACACGTACCCGCGTTCTTGCAGCCCTGTGCACATCCCTCTGCGCATGATGCGTTCTTTGAGCGGCGTAAACGGCCCATGTCTTTGTGTAGAGGAGGGAGCGGTAAAGCGGGATGGGCGGGAGGTGCAAAATGTGGCTACCCAAAAGCGGCACGCTGTGAAGATCGGAGATTGGATCACGTGGCTACGCCTCATTTGCGGGGGTTGGCGCTTTCGCCGCGTCGCGTTCGCTTGCGCGCAGGTTGCTTCCGTCCTTTCACGCTCCCGTGGTCGAGGTTGGCCACGTCGTTTCTCTATTCCCATTGGATATCTGCGGGAACTACTCCGGGAGTGGTATGAGAATATTGTCATGGAATATCGTAAGCCAGCTTCCCTCCATTTCCGCGCACATTCATCGACGCGTCCAGACAGAACGGAATCCGAACACTGCCACAGTATCACCCCGTGAGTGGAAAGTTTCAGCTGTGTTGAAATGAATTAAACCTCTCTCACAGCTGGAACTCGATGAAAAACTGCCAGGGCATTCTAGATGAAATTGGAGCGGACATCATCTGCTTCCAGGGTGTGTTCTCTTCCCATCCACGCCGGACGAATCTTTACGCTTTCAATTACTCAGAGATGAAGTCCTCGCGGGCGGGGCTAACAAAGGATGTCGCAATACCCGAGACTTACACGTCTTATTTCTCGTTTCACGCCGCGAAGGGCGGATACAGCGGAGTCCGCGGTCTACGCGAAAGCCTCGCGCGCTGTTCCTCTGAAAGCAGAAGAAAGAAGAAGGCCTCTCAGGACGGCTCCAGCCGAAGCCCTCTCTAACCCCCGAGGAGCGCATCTCCCCGCAGTACCCCTCCGTGAGCGACATCCCAGCCTACCCCGACGAAGCCGGCCACGTCCCCGCGACATTCGACGCTCTGGACGCGGAGGGCCGCGGGCTCGTGCTCGACTTCGGGCTCTTTGTGCTCATCAACGTGTACTGCCCGAACGAGACGTCCGACGCGCGGCTCGCGTTCAAGATGAACTACCACCTGCTGCTCCAGGCGCGCGTCGCGGCGCTGCTCCGCGCGGGCCGCGAGGTGCTCGTCCTCGGGGACATCAACATCTGCGCGGCGCCCATCGAGCACTGCGACGGCGATCTCTCCCGAGCAACGCCGCGGCGTTCTGGGCACACCCCGGCGCGCGCGTGGTTCCGCGCGTGGCTGGACCCCGCACGGGCCCATGGTCGACGTCGTGCGCGCGTTCTGGCCAGACATGAAAGGGGGATGTACCTCCACCTAGTGTGCGCGCTTCCCCGCCCTTCTCCGCGTGTGTGCGCGAGTGTGCTGATCGCGGCCTCCCGCGTTTTCAATAGGCTGGAATATTACGAAGCTGCAGGCCCGCGAGACACAATTACGGGACACGTGTTGATTACATCCTGGTCACCAAGGGCCCTCCGCAAGTGGATCAGGCATGGCGACATCCAGCCGTCCGTCAAGGGGTCTGACCACTGTCCGATTTACGTCGACCGCGCATGAGGAGCTCACCCTCGAGTCGGGCGAGACGCTGCGGCTGCGCGACGCGATGCACATGGCGGGCGCGCGCGCGCGAGCCGCCGCGCATCGCGGCTAAGCACTGGGGAGGAGTTCTCCGGGAAGCAGACTCTGCTTTCGACGTTCTTCGGGAAGAAGAAAGCACGAGACGAGTGTCCCCCCCCGCCGGCCGCCTCGTCGAGCCGAAGGGAGTCCATCCGCGCCCCCTCTTCCCCCCGCCTCTCTGAAATCCTCGCAGGGTGACGCCGAAGCCGGGCCCTCCCGCCACGATCTCGCTCTCTCGCACGGCCGAACCGTCAACGAAGAAACCGGCAACTCACCCAGCCAAGCCTCCACCTCAGCAAAGAAAAAACCCAACGCCGGCCAACAGACCCTCGGCGCGTTTTCTTCCCAAAACAGCAAAGCAAACCCGCGCCCGAGGTCATCGCGCTCGACAGCGACGACGACGGCGCGCCAACGCCCTCCCAGAGCTCCTCGCAGCTCGACGCAGACTTCCGCCCACGCGTGCGAGCTCTCCGCGTCGCAGGAGCGCTCCTGCGACGCGGAGAGCAAGGCGGCGTGGTCGAGCGTCTTTGCGCCCGTGCCGCCGCCGCGGTGCACGACGCACGGCGAGCCGGCCAAGAAGTTCACAGCCGTGAACAAGCCGGGGCCGAACAAGGGGCGGGCGTTTTATGTGTGTGCGCGGTGCGTTTTTTTTCTCCTTCTGTGTCTTGGGGTGTGCTGAGGCGTGGGCAGGCCCTGTGGGTCCCGGGTACGATAATGGGCAAGGGCGAGCGGTTGAGGCATGAGGTTAATTTTGAGTGGAAATGTAATTATTTCAAGTGGGCGAGCCCCCGATGTTAGGGCGGGAGGACGCGGGTGCTACTGCTTCTGCGAGGCCGTCGTGATTGTCGTTGTGCTTTGTGAGGAATTTTGTGGGGTCTTGGGATCTGTTCATGTTGTGGAATGTCATGACTAGCTTCAATCCAGGGACTTTATTCTAGGCAGACTGTATGTACCAAGCGCGCTCCTGTCTGAAGGAGGTTTTTGACCCACTATGAGGTGCGACATTGATGACCCACGCATTTGACTCACCGCACCTTTTCTCCGTTCCTTCTCAGGTTGCGTTGAACTAGACAAACGTCCGTTTGAGGATAACACTGCAATGATATTATGCACTAGTTTACACAAGTCGAAGGACTGTCGGTACGGACGCTACTGGTACAGGAGAATCGAGACGTTGGTTGTTGATGAGGCTGTTGTTAGAATCGGAGGCTCTCTTGCTCCCCGGCCGCAGACGCATTCCTCAGATCCACGTCTCCTACTAACACACAAATAACACCACTCGGGCAAGCCGAGGAGTTGGTCATGGGTCTTCGGATAGCAAAGTTGACTAGGTAACGCCGCTTTTCGCCGCCCGAGGCGAAGATTTCCTTGTATAGGCATGATCGATTTGATCCAGCACCTGCAAATTGCTCTTGTCGACAGAAACCGTTCTTGTTGTTACTCGTATCGTCCTCCTTTGAGCAAAGCTCTGCAAGTGCCTGAGCGTCTTCTTCCGACAAAGAAGTTATGCCGGTGGGCCACTGTTCTCTCGGTGCCTTATACTCCGCGTCCCATACTCTAGGGTCGACTCGACAGTAGATGGGTTTGAAGTGTCCTGTATGCGTGGGTCACCAGGGCCGGGATCAGATCCAGTTTTCCCAAATTAAACCGGTTAGGGAATACAAGGTCTGTAGGCCCACCATCGCGCATGGCGGTGAATTTGTTGCTTCCACCAACAAGAAGACCATGTTTGACATCTTCTTCTGCAAACATAGCGTTGAAAAGAGTTTTGTCAATGAGTCGTTCGATGCATTCCCTTCCGGATCAACGAACGGTCCGTTCGGACCTGTCTTTATTGGCGAGAGGTCATGGACGCAGAAGCGCATAGCCATGACAGTAGCGACGTGGACGAATGACTCCTAGGTCGTCGTAAAGAGCGAGGCGTTTGCGCGGCCATTTAGCGACGGGACCTGACATGTACCACCAGGTGCCCTATTCAACCAATAAGTATATATGTCTTGAGGAAATTGAGATGGGACGTACTGAGCGCGCGTGCTGTGTAGGCCCCGCTCGTCCAAATCCTTGACGTATTTGGCGAGATCCCAATCGTTCAGCAAGCCCACTTCCGGTCTCGACATCAATGAGAATGTTATTCGCACTGATGTCTCGGGTGAAGAACACCCGCTTTGTATGCACATTCGTGGGCTAGGTCAAATTGGAGCAAAGTCAGATCATCTCTACTACGCAGTAGATGACCATCGCAACATACCGTGCAGTGCATCGTACAGGCAATCAAAGAGGACTCCTGATCCCAAAGTCTTGCAAAGGCCGCCCGAGATTTTCCGTGACCACGCAGTAGAGGTATCGCTTCTTCAGCAGCTTTTTGATTCCCCCACTCCTCCTGCGGGGATGAGATCTTGTGTAAGCCGTGTAGTATGGGAACCGTTGCCATTATCAACGGCTCCTCGGCCACCAGAGTAGGGACGCACGGAAACGTGTTGTTGGTTGAGAAGTCGCAAGATGACTCCTTCAGTGGGTATGCCCGGGGAGTCTGCTGCCCAGTACAGTTTTACGCATACGAGGCGTCCCTTCGCAATATCCCACCCGGCGTGCAATACTGGGAACCGCGCCCCAGCTGGTGAGTCTGAGGCATGGATGGGCTGTCCGATGACCAGTTATTCGGACTGGATTCACCGCCGCTTCATTACGGGTGAGGCAAAACTGCACCAGGGATTAGTCGTCGCTTTAGCAAAGATACACTGGCGGAACTCTAACTTTGTGCAATGGGAAGTGAGCTATAAGAAGTTCTGCAGCATTTACCCCATGATGATGAACTCTTCTTCCACTGTACGAGCGATCTGGTGGCGTCCTGACCCGTCCAGTTGTGTAAATGCAGCCATTATGAAGCTAGTCGCCTCGTCCTCGCTCGCTACTGCGCTCGAATTCTAGGTCGATGCATTAAAGGTTATGGGTGGAGTCACCGATGTGTCTGTCTTTTTCTTGAACGAGGTAGCGTTGCATTCGCGATAGCCGAATACGACGACACAATCGCCCAAGTTGAGGATGGGGTCCTTCCTTTTTAGTTTCACGATCGCTTTCGAGCCAATGGGAATCCCCACACGGTCTCTCGCGAGCGCGATTGAAGCGGTAGCCCATTCTCGTGGGATACCGACAAAGGCTAAGTCAAGCTGCAAACGATGCTGCTGATCTGTGACCGGAGGTTCATTAATAGCGGTGGCCACATAGTCGAGCATCTGCGTTTGAGCCCTCGGGGAGGTCAAACGATTATCTGGCTACAGTACTGTGTTTGTAGCTGATGACTCCTTGTCGTCGACAATTGAAGAGCATGGACGGCGGTATCGCGTCCTTGACCCTCACAAATCACAGTGAGCAGAGTGTGCAGGCCCAGCTGGGTTCCGGCTTCAAGACTAGTAGCATCGACATCTTGGGAGCTGGGATACGACTTATAGGGCTCAGTGCGATACATAACATAGATTCGGGTTTGTCCCGTGCGGGTACTGCTCGCAGAGCCTTCTTACCGGCCTAGTTGAGCGGTAATTTTGACTGTATATTCGAGATTGGCGTCAGCAAACAGCTGCTGGAAGGCGGCTGATGCTTTGAGAGTGTCATGGGTGAGCTGTACGCAACTCAAATGGGAAGATACAATTCCACTCACAAGGGGGAGTGTACAAAGTATCTTCGCGAGCGTGATTCAGTATTTCAATCTTGCGCACCATGTTCGCCCGCAGATCGATATATCCGTGGTTGGGGATCGACTATGTCCCGAAGAAAGCGGTCGAAAAACCTGTCATCCTCAAACACAGTAATACGGAGTCATCGCCGCATTTGCTTGTCTGTAGTACGGTTTTTGTCCTTCGAGCGAAGCCACTCGGATCTTTCTGGGTGTGTTTTGACTAGCGGACGTAGGCAGCCAATACTGGCTCGACCGATTGATTCGGAATAATATTTCAGAGTTGATTCTTGCAACACACCTTACTGACTTACTAGCTTACCGGTAATTCACCAGGGGTTTCCTACGCGACACTGATATCTCGAGACCATGGACGATGTGGTGGGACATTAGCCTCAAAGTGAAAGTTCAGCGAGCCGAGCGGCCTCTGCCGGGATTCGAACCTTGGATTCCCGCACGCGAGGGCCCCCTGCATATCCCCCATACGGGTATAATCGTGTTCATGCGGGTACAAACCGGCCGCCACGTGAGGGCGGCCCCCTCCCCGAAAATTATGGGGGTACACAAAGACCGCTGAATTTGGCCTGAGGGACCCGCGCTGCTTGTTGTGCGGGTACCAATACGGCCGGCCACGCGGGGGTCCTGCCGCGATCCGGGTACAAGCCGCCTTGGGTAGGCAACGCTCGGCGCTTGTAACCGACGCACCACGGGTATCCCGGGGCGGCCGCCGGTGCTGGTTGTTCTTGACAATTCAACCGACCCATTTTGAGAAAAGAATTAGCGTAAATCTAGTCTCCGTGTGAAACCGTCTGGCTGACCATATATCAGGCAATTGTGTGACGACAACGCCTCGAATGTGTAAATCTCATGTTTTCATAGGATATTTGTGAGGCATATGCCTCCCTTCCTCTCTAGTGCAAACCATGCATCTACTACAGCTACTTCTCATTCATACACATATCATTGATCCAAGTATGTCTCAACGCTTTCTCCCAATCTTTCAAGGATGCCATATAAAGGCGCGGAGGAAATCCACAGTCATGGTGTGAGCAGTACTCCCAAAGTCACTAGCACTTGACAAGTTCACTGAAAGCTTCACAATAAATGTCTCGATATGCGTCGCGGTAGGGTATCTTCATTCACTTTCTCTATTCCCATTATAACGTGTGCTTCAGCAAGGGCTTCACTATAATGCCTCTCTGGCAAATATAATAATATTTCTACCATTTTCTCGGCGATTTTCTAATATAATTTTGCAGATTTCCCAGCGATTTTTTTTTGAGGATATATGCGGTCCTGCGGGTACAAATTGGTCCCTTCCGGGGCGCGTAGGCCGAGCACCATCCGGGTAACAAATGGGACCCAAATCATCCGGGTACAAACGGCACGGTGGCGCTCGGACCTCTTGGGGGATATGCAGGGGGCCTCGCACGGCGTCGACTAAATCCAAGTCCTAGCGCCCGCCACACTTGTCCTCCTACTCCCGATGACCTCTGCCCGCCGTTCCCACGAGAACGGCGGCTCGAATTCTCTCCTGTTTTTGTTAACTCTCAGGGAGAATACGATGTTGAATTGGGCATTCCGCCCCTTAGACGCCTGTCCGCCCAGTAAGCGCCTGTCCGCCCCGCAAGCGCCTGTCCGCCCCGTGATGTCACCCTGTCACAGCCATCAAGGTGCAAGTCACGGTGACCACGCCACATAATGCACAGATAAATACGCCCGTTATACTAGGTGTATCCTGTTGGTATGGATGTCCTGATGCGCGCGAACGTGAAGATTTTCCACGGGCGGTCTATTCGTCCGTGGCCCACCCCGACGACTTCCCCGGCATCGCGCTTGTTTCGGGGATGCGGGGAGGCACGAAAGGGCCCTGTCGGTGCCACCGTTTAGAGGCGCGCGAGCGGAATACGTGACTAGGCGTATCGAGGAGAGAGTATTCTCAAGAGGAGGAGCTCGACACATCGAGAGCACGTCGCACTAAAAGAGGTTTGTGGTGCAGTGGCGAGACGCAATCGAGGAGCGCCTCCATTCTCTTCAATCCCCATTCCTCACCCCCACCTCTATGCGAATGACTTCCCTTCAAAAATGAGAGGCATCGACGTCTTAGACGAAGATGCGAGTGCTGATTGTGGCAGCGCAGAATGCTGCGCGTTGTCCAGCTGCGCTCTGCAACCTCTGTGCGAGAAAACGACATCCGTCTTGTCGGCGCGTCCTTGTCGTGCCGCGGAGGACGTCGTGCCGGTGCCGCACTGCCGCCCGCTCCCAACAGACGAGGATACGAGAGGCGGGTCTACAGTCACGGTGAGCTCCCATTTCGATTGCTGCGTAGAGTAATGGAGGATCTTACTTGTGTGGGTGGTCCTCGCCTTAGTTGCCCTGCTCGCCCCTCTGTAAGTTCTGTAGCACACTGGCACGCAAAATGCGGCAAGGGGCGTTGTAGTGCGGGCGGATGCTGGGCGGTGTTTAGCTGGTTGCTTGATGCGCCCTGCGCCGTCCGCCTGCACCCACCTGCTACAGGCTGCTTTTAACTGGGCCGCGGCAGGGACCAAGAAGCCCGGGTTGGAGAAGGCAGGGCTGTGTGGATGTGCGCGACATGCAATTGTGGGCCATTAGTGCCGACAGCAGCGACAAGTGCCCCGTCTGCGACACCCAACTTGACCCGGAGCTGAGTCCAAGGCCGCTGCCGCCCACTGTGCCGTCTCGCCCTCGACGAAACGGCGTGTCTAACCAGAGCCCAACCGCGCGCACATCGTTTTGAAGCCGTCTGCCCTCGACGAGACGGCGCGGCGAGATGGACACACGTTTCAGCGGACAAGACGACGCTTGGCCACAGTAGCAAGCAAAGGGAAGCAGAGGTCGTTGAGCAGCAACCAGGCTCTCCCTTGCTTGCAGCCACGGCCGGGCCCTGCACCATCCTGGGATGTCTTCGAAACCCATGGGGTGACGATCTTGAAGAGCGTGGCGCATCACATCCATTTACAGGCTGCATGGGTGACGGCGGGGGTCAGCACATGGAGGCGGCCTGTGACTTCTACTGGGCGCCAATGGAGCGGACAGCGGGGCGGGATGGGCGCCTAGACATGCGTGGGGCGGAACAGTCCAACTCCGAAATGTTTCTGGCTCTCAGAGGTCTCCTACGGAAGTCTTCTAATGCTTTTGACTTGTCTCCTAACAAACCCTATTCTGTTCCACTGGCCATCCCAAGGACCCAAGTCATCCATTAGTCGAGGTGAGTCCACCACCTTGCTGCACCTACATATCCACGGCCTCACAAGCGCAACCTGAAGACACCCGGGGGCAAATAATGTTCCAGGCTCACTTAGAAGTTAGCAACATCAAAATCGCGGTCAAACAACTGTTGACTGCCCTCTCGGCTTCGCACATGTAGGCCTCAGGCTCGCTCGGGCACCGGCGAGAAGCTTTGCGTTCTGTACATTCCAGTGCACGTCGACCATCTCCGTGGTTGCACGCCACCTGCGGACGCTCAAGGATCTTCTTATGACGCGCTGTCTAACAGCATACGGGCGACGACACTCCCCTCCACATACCGGTGCACAACCCTCTAGAACCTCGTCACAGTATCGACATACGCAAAAGGAGAAATGTCGCAAACGCGGACAGCCACGAAGTGACGAGAAAGTACGTGGACGGCCACGATGTAACAAAGGACCGTGTGGACCGGCACAACAATGACGCGGTCGACGCGACGAGGCCAGCCGTAATGCCTCGTAGATGGCTACAGCGCGACGCAGCCGGCCATGCAGGACGACGATCGCGACAAGGATGACGGCAATGAGGACGGCCATGACGAGGACGGCCCTGTGTTAGAAACAGGATTCCCATGGCGCGCATGAGAGGACAACCGCAGCACGACATGGGAGGCTACAGGGCGATGCGGGGCGACGCGACTAGCGACAGACCTGACGAGATCAACCACGACGCGACGAAAACGACCGCAGGACCACCAGGACAGCTGCAACCAGTGTTTGGCGACGACAAGGAACACCACGGACAACTATGACGAGGACGTCGTGAGGTCTGCCTAGGCTCATCACAGCCGCGACCGAGAAGAGGGCCACACAACGACGCGGCAAGCACAGCTACCACGCAGCGAGGGCAGCATGCATTTTCGGCCACTACTCTCCTGCTACCAAGCCTATACGGTTCGAGTCTGAGCTAAAACGCGTATTGAGAACGATTTTTTACTCACGAATCATAATTGAGACATTGACACTTGTTACAAAGCAAGGCTGGTTCAGATTTTCTTTTTCCATGTGAGTTGGTAAAGGTACAAGGTAAGAAAGATGAATTGCCGTTGGTCTCTGGTTCACTCCTGCCAGCCTCTCCTTCCCCTTACTGCTGCTCGAGCCTGTGATCTTCTTGCGAAGATTGTCTGTTCTTCGATACGGACGCAGCTCTCACGGCACTCCATGCATATTCACCAGTCCATCGAATTGGTTCAGGTGTCTTCTTGAAGGCAATGGAGTAAGGCAAACGCCATTTGGAAATAGCAATATCGAAGCAGGTTTCGAGGATCTGACCTGAGTGATCGATATCATTCTGTTAGGACGGATAGGCTAGACCCCGGCTCGGAGTGGGGCGCACCATTGGCTCTTGCGACCTTCCGCAAAATTGCTGCTTCTGGGCAATTTCTTTAGGGATTTATCTGCGAGGCTGGTGGAGGTTGAGGCTCTTCGAGATTGGAGAAAACGGTACAGTATACCTTGTCCCATTTCGTCCTTGTCGATACTTCGCATAGAACGGATGCAGAATATTGTATGCCTCCTCCACAAAAAGCGGGGATGGGATCATGGGATGTAGACCATATCCGAACGTCGCTTAGTGAACACGATGCCGGAACCTGCAGAGAAGCTCTTGCAGAGGAACGGCTGCAAACTTCGACCGGTTTTGAGGAATGATGTAGCCGTTTACATGGGTTCTTACGACGAACATTGACCCCGAATGTGAGTGCCCAAAGACCGAGTTCCCCTCATTTATCTTCCTGCATACGGAAGCATGGGACGGTTGGATCGTCCAAGCATTCTTGGGGATATTTCGGTGTAAGTCTTGTGCTCACAGAAGCGAAGATGCCTATGACTGTGGCGGCCGCATGTTGGACGACGACTCTATGTCATCGTAAAGGAGGGCGTTAGTGTTGCCGCGGCCCACTCCACTAGAGGCCCCGGTACATGTACATCCAGGTAGTTATTGGTTGATGGTCCGCTCCTCCTCAACGCACGCTCACCAAACGGAGACCTGACATTCACTTGGACAAGAGTCACCGCCTTGCAGCATTCGCAGATACTCCCTTCTTCCACTCTGTGCGCAACGCGTTGTTGGTGACTGCTGCGTTGGTTGGCGCTTAGGTTGACTTTACGTGGGGATAGTGTGTATCGGAGAGTGTGTATGTTTCTGTTTACGCGAGTTCTTCACACAAGCTATGCAAAATTTGCGCAAATAAACTCGCGACCGAGAGCGTGCCCGGAGCTCGCGTATCAATCGCAATTACCAGCCATCCACGATTCAGATGATGTGCCGCGTCTAGCCTTCGTTACGAAGGTGGGACTCCGAGATCTGAGACTCGGACGACGAGACGTCGTGAGAGACGACGTGGTATGCGTCACTTTATTTGCCAGAGTCACTATACGTTATTCATAATAAGCAACCGGTGTTTGTGCGCAGGACACAAATGGAGTCCTTTACGTTCTCGCTGGCAGGCTAACACAATGAGCTCAACCGTACCCATCAAGAGTCGACGTGTGTAACGGGGTCAGAAAATTAGACCCGGGTTGAGTCCGTCCGGGGCCGGTGCGTAAAGAACGCCAGTTGTGTACATGGCGTTTTGGGGTCCGAGTGAGACCCATCTAGGCGCGCCATCGCATCATGATATAAATCACCCTGCCGCAGTGAAGTTCACTATGACCGCAGACCATGATTCTGAGGCCAACCTTGGATACAAATGCAGCTGTTCTACGAGCGATGTTACCCACTTTGAAAGCACAGGTGCCCTATCTGTTTGGCCGCCGTACTTAGTCGTGGTTCTATGCCTTTTAAGGCCTTTTGTGGGATATTCGTGGAGATTTTGAGAGCTGTATTGTCACTACATTGGGGTCATAGCTCATGATGTTAATTGCTGACAACCCCCTGGATTTTCTAAAGACTGCTGCTCCATTCCTTACAATGAAAGGAGTACCAATCCTGTGGCATTATCTGATAGTTTGTTGATAGTTTGCGCCAGATTATGGAATTAGTATCGGCGCACGTGCTACTGGTGCAAATTCGAGTCGGACTTCGGGTCTCAATCTACGTGGCAAGCTGCAAGCATATGAAGATATCGGTATGGTTACATGTTCGAGAGGAACTAATACAGTACAGCGGGAGGTACGAACAGAGATCTGTCAGCGACGACGACCTTTTAGTAAGACTGCGTCACTACTGAACGCGAAGTGTCCATGGTACGTCTTTCGAGCCGACAAGACGATGCCCTGCTGTTTCCTGTTAGAAACTTCCTTCACCCTTATCCTCGCCCCGACCCCTCTTAGTACCACCTCCGCTAGCAGACACCGATCCTTTCTTGGAGGCTTCGCCGGGTGTATGGCCCAACGGCAGTCCTACGAGCTGATCATCAGTTTTGGCAGAGAGGACCTTCTTCATGGATGCTTCTTGAATGATTGTGCTCAGCATATCGTGAGTGATTCGCTGTTGCAAAACGTCTAGAGTCCGAGGCTTGCCTCTCGAGGTCCCCTCCATGGCCAAATCTTCAGTAACACTGGCGCCCCTCGTCGACCTTGGAAATCCAGTTCCTCCTCGGGTAGCAGTTGTGGGAGTCGATTGATTGTAGACCTTCATTCCACTCGGTCTCCTCGATGGAGCCGTAAGGCTCCTTAAGTAGTTTCCTCTCGAAAGCACGGGTGATGAAGAACGGAATGCGCTCGTTAGGATACTTGAAGCTAAAGTTTCCCAATATCCTTCCTGCCACGAAGGCCAGTGAGCTTATAGTGCCCTCCGGTTGTGTACCCGTCCATGTGGTCAATATGGAAGAAGAACTGATTGAAGATAGATGCAAGATTCTTGTTGTCGGAGTTTTTACTCTGTGCGCAAGTGAGACTGTGCTGGAAGAAAACGAAGAGCGAGGTAGATGACGACGTGTATGAAGGACTCGATGTCGTCGGAAAGGTGGCTGGGCTTTTCCGCGGCCATTGTAGTTTGGCGGCAGAGCCAAACTTCCACGTGCCCTAGCGCAAGGTTAACTGAGCTGTTTATTGTATTATCGTAGTATCAGGGAGCTTACCGAAAAGAAAGGGCGAGTAGGCCCACTCTCCAATTTCTCCACGAATTTCGCAAGGTCCCAGTCGTTGAGCATGCCCTCTCCGGTATCCACTTTGATGAGGATATTAGCAACGCTGACGTCTCTGTGCAAAACCTTTGCCACTTCGTACGCCACTCATGGCCTGTGTCAATGGTGATTAGTACAGGTCAGGGGGGCGGGGGCGGATGATGGTGAGTGGCCATGAACGTACCCTCAATGGCGTCTACTATGCAATCGAAGAGTTCCGGTTGATCTCTGAAGGTTTTCGATAGGTCCTGCCTATTGTCTTTGTGACCATGCAGTAGTGGCTGAGCCTGTGGAGGACGTTCATCCTCGGGGATGTGTGTAAGAATAGTCTTCTGAGATGGTATGGGCGGCTTCCCCATTGGTGCCGACAATATATCCGCCCGCCTGAGGTTCCGCAATGTACGGCACCTGCGCTGTCTTCAGGACGCTTGTATATCTCGAGCTCAGGATCCACCCCGGGTGACATAGAAGTCCAGGCACTTTCAAGCATACGGCCCGCGCGACCTCAAGCGCGCCTTCCCCATCAGGGCCCGTGAGTCTCGAATGCGAGGAAAACTTTAGTGCCACGACCCAGCGGTGATGTAGGAAGCTTGAAGATCGGATATCCGACCAAATACGTGCGAACGGGGCAGTGTTCGGGCATTGGGATCCTGGGAGATTTCGTCGCGTATGTTTATCTGATAGCGATGCAGACGTGTCAGCGTATCGTGTACCATCACAGTAGTACAAATAATTACCTCGTACCACGGATCGAGCTCTTCATCAGCTCGAGCTTTGACCTTCGAGATGACTGACATTTTTTTTTTTTTGTTTATACCAATCCAATATCGCTCGGAGGCCAAGTCCAAGCTCACGAATTCTCTCCCTGTTCTTCCTGTCAAGATTTCGAAAGCTTGAGACTTCTTGTTTGTTGTCCTTTCCATTTCTGTCGCAAGCTGGCATTCAGTCCATTGATAGGCTTCAAGTGAAGGGATCGAGATCGCGACGGCAGGAGTGTAAAACAGGGTATCGTAGCCTTGAGCCGTCGATCTCTGCCTTGGTGATCCTGTCGACGAAAACTGGAGCAGCGGGAGAGGATTGTTAACATAGTCTACAGTCCTTAGAAACGAGGGCTCCGTTTCGGTCCCAGCGCATAAGAGCGAACATAATTGGGCGATAGATAAAGGCGGTGAAAACGAATTGACGGTGTTGGCGAGCCTGAATGAGGTGACGCATAGCTGAACCATCTGTGCACG